>PVKS010033595.1:0-21590 GCA_004027875.1 Aplodontia rufa | reverse complement strand
TTCAAACCCCAGCACCACGTACACAAGGAAATGTTGGAGCAACAAAGACCACATGAAAAACTAAATGAAATTGATTCTCTCTTTCTCTGTCTCACTGTCCCTCTCTTTCTTTTTTCTTTTTTTTTTTTTAAAGAGAGAGGGACAGTGAGAGAGACAGAGAAAGAGAGAAACAACTTTATTTAGTTTTTCACACGGCCTTAGTTGCTCCAACACTCAGTTGTGTACATGGTGCTGGGGTTTGAACCCGGGTCCTCATGCTTGCCAGGCAAGCGCCAAAACCGCTGAGCCACCACTCCAGCCCCCTTCTCTTTCTTTAAGAGAGAGAGAGAGAGAGATTCTTAGTAAGGTGGCTGATTCAAATGTGCAGCTGGGCCAGTGACTCCCCTTACCCTGCTTTAGCTAGGTAAGTAACCACTGAATTAACCTTTTTTGAAAGAATGAAACAAAAATGCCATTGATAAAAATGTAAATCAGTTTAAATTTTAGGATATTTGCTCATAATTAAATACTAAAACAGATAAAATGTAGGCACTCTTTGTCCCAACAATCCCATTTCTAGGTATCTTCTTAATAAGTACATTTGTCCACAAGGAGCTAGATACCAGGATAACCAAATATGTTCTTTGCAAAATTGCTTTTAATAGTAAACATAAGAAATGGCATAAATGTCCACCAAATGAAGAGAGGTTAAATAAAATATGGCATATTTGTGTAATATAAGACTGCAGATATTATAAAGAAATAAAATGGGCTATACATACTCAAAGAAAGATATTTTGATGTTATAATCTTAAGTGGAAAAAAGCTAGTCACCAAAAATATATAAATATAATCTTCATGGAAAAAAATATGTGTATATACACATGCACATAAGCATATATACAAATAAATATAAATGCAAATTTAAGACATCAAAGATGTACATCCAATTGTTAGTATTTTAACTTCTTTCTGTGAGAAGCAGGAGTTTGAGTGAGGGAGAGCTGGTGTAGGAGTATATTCAATATATTTCCATTTTGTATTAGTTGCTTACAATAAGAATATATTCATGCATTACATTTTTAATTAAAAAATAGAACATCTCCAAGGTTATCCTCTGCAATGTCAGTCTCCCTCATTTGTATCCTGAAATGCTCTCTTGGGTGGCAGTGAATGAGATGAAGTGATGGCCAGTAAGCCGGGAATTGCGTTTGAAGAGCATTGTGCTAGGGAACATTAGTCAAGCCATGTGTGCCCCCGCAGGAAAAAAAAAAGGCTGAGAACCATGTTCATGCCCCATTGTTTCATTTCCTCCCGCAGCAGCTAAAAACAAAAGAAGCCTCGTGTTGCCTCTCCTATGGTCATAATATGTCAAAAGTGCAGGTGGGGAATTTTTTGCAGCGTTGACACATTTCCTACCTACAGAATAGCTCTTTGTGCTATATTCTGAGCAATTTTAAATAAATAAATGCTTCCCTGCTAGCATCAAATACAGTGAAACAAATTGCAGGATTCAAGGTGCATAAACGAGTGTGCTGGCAGTCCCTTCTTTCAGCTCTCCTGTGTGGATCAGAAAATATAAGATGTGGTATGCTGACCTCACCTTTGCAGACATTTATAAACCTTTCCTGGATGCACTCATTCTTAGTTATTGTACTGTTTTTTTCCAATTTATACATAAACATGTTTGTGTGTGTGCATGCGTGCGTGTGCGCGCACATACAGAGCCAGAACTGCCTGTCTCAATCCCAGGCTTTTTCTGGATAAGCATTGTTTGACCTTGCATCTATTTGCCATCGACATCCTTTTAATGACTACCCGGGGTTACAACTCACTGACCCATAGGCTAGCAACAACCTTTTGGGGCAGCTCTGTTTAAATCAGATTCCCTTCTCTTCCTTCTCTCTTCTTGATGTGAGAGGACAGAATCGAGTTGATAGGGTATGAGGAGGAGGGTGCTCTCCATCTGCACACGTAAACAGTAACAGCAATACCAAAATAACGATGATGATGACTCATGATATCGAGCACTTGCCATTTGCCAAGCTCCGTTCTGGGCATTTCACGGGTGTCATTTAATCCTCACGGCAACTCCACAAGCCAGGTACTATTGTTATTAATCCTGTGTCCATTTTACAAAGGAGGGAAAGAAAATGTAGGGAGATTAAATAACTTGCTCAAATATCATAGAACCAATAACTGCCAAAAATGGGATTTGAGCACAGAACCAAGTATAATAATGACCAAAATCAGAAACAATGAAAGGTCTGTGTGAATTCACTTTGGTTTTAAATATTTCTAATTAATTTGCTATTTTAAGATTACTAAAATAATACCTGCTTGTGGTAAGTGAAAACAGTAAGATAAAACATGGTATCCAGGTAAGCCAATCATCCATCTTCCCCATCATAACCCTGGTCGCATCTGTCCACTACCTTCTCCTAATGAAACCAGGCTTAGCATGCCTTTCTTTGTATTCATACCAACATACAGGTATGCGTACATTTACAGAGAGGTCTCATTTCTTTGTGTGATTGTGTAGGTGGGGAGCTACATTCCCCAGAATTCCCTTACTTGTATAGTTCTGGATTAGGATTGGCCATAGAAGAAATTTGCCTGGGATTTGAAAGGAAAAAAATAAAACACAGGCATGGTTTGATGGAAAGTTAGTATAGAATCAGGTGCTATAGCAGCTTGTACACATTTTTTTATAGACCTACTGGCTCACCTTGTTGATATCAGATAACACCTGGGCCTACAAGTTCTCCAGTTCCCACAAGATTTCCTCCTTCAGCTTCTGCAGGTCACCCACATCGCTATAGTGGGAGGTTTGGAGGAAGTGAAGGAACCCTCTGGGTTCCAGTTTGTCCTCCTAGGTTCCATTTTGTTCTTGAGGCTTGCCATTTCATGACCATCTTTCCTTCCCAGCTACCTTCCCTGGAGGGTTCAGTTCCCCACTGGATGCAGAAGCATCCACCACACATACACTGTTTACCAGCTCCCACGGCTTCCATCTGGCTCCTACAAGTTCTACTCTCATCAAACTGTGACTGATGCACTACATTGATTTGTCTTTTTTTTTAAGAGAGAGAGAAAGATAGGATCGATTTTATTTAGTTTTTCAACCAGTCGTCGTTGCTCCAACACTCAGTCAGCTGTGTACATGGTGCTGGGATTCAAAGCTAGGTCCTTCATCCCAGGCAAGTGCCGCAATGGCCACCACTCCAGCCCCTTGATTTGTCTTAATCTAGACAGAATCATATTGTACAACTTGCTTTCTTCACTAATAGATCATGGAGATTCTTACAAGTCACTACATCATTCCCTTCTTCCATCCATTTCTCCATGTTTATATACAATCACACTAAGATGTAAATTTATATAAACGGTATATGTCACGCATTCGAAGTTTACATAATGATTTTTCACTTTTGCTTACTGCCATTTTTTCTAAATTTTATTTTTCTATTAGAGCTTTGTAGTTTTACATCATAGTTGGGTTCATCTCGACAAACTCATACATGCTTGGACATCTATTTCAGTTTATTGTACCTTTTACCCAGCTCCTAACTTATGTCCCATCCACCCTCTGCACATTTAGTATTAACAAATGTATGTGAGCTTCTGAATTTTTCTTCATTGTCATATATGAACTACTAAGGCAAGAATTATTGCTTAGAGTTGGGAATTTAGCTCAGTGGCGGAGCAGCTTGCCTAGCACTCACAAGGCCCCTCGTTCGGTCCTCAGCCCTGAAAAAAAAAATTAAAAAAAAAGAATTATTGCTTAAGTAAACTATAATTTTCCTACCAAGGTACACTGTCAATTTTTTTTAATTTTTTTTTAAAGAGAGAGGGACAATGAGAGAGACAGAGAAAGAGAGAAACAATTTTATTTAGTTTTTCACATGGCCTTAGTTGCTTGACACTTAGTTGTGTACATGGTGCTGGGGTTTGAACAAGGGTACTTGTGCTTGCCAGGCAAGTGCCGAAACCACTGAGCCACCGCTCCAGCCCCTACACTATCAATTTTTGACATGTCAAATTCTCATATAATCTATTTCTCGATTTCCTGTCTTGTCAATTGATCCATCTATTCTCATGGTCATACATAGTGATTTGGTTACAAAAGTCATATAATAGGTTCTTGTATATTAAGGACCTACACATACATACATTGTTCTTTTTCATGTGTGTCTAGATTATTCATACATGTAAATTTTTTTTCTAAAGAAAGAGGGTATAGTGAGAGAGAGAGAATCAACTTTAGTTTTTCATGTGACTTTTGTTGCTTGGACACTTCGTTATGTACTTAGTGCTGGGGTTCAAACCCACAGACCTTCACATGCTAGGCAAGCACCATAACCTGTGAGCCACCACTCCAGCCCCATACATGTAAATTTTCAGATAAAGTTATTTTTTAAATTCTCAAGATACTAATTGTAAATGTATTTTCATATTTTGCGGGAGGATTATCATTTTATCATTGTTTGTCTCCATGTTCAAGATAATGAAGTGACTTTCCTTATTTTACATTCTTCAACAGGATTTTATGGTTGTCTTCATATAATTCTGTGCCTTTGTACTTTCATTCCTAGTATTTTATCGTTGTTACTGTCGTGAACAAAATATTACTATTTTTCTCTTTTTATTTTAGGTCCATATTGCTAAAATACAGAAAACCTTTATCGTAAACATTTATCTTGTTTCCAGTCCCCTTAATAATTTCTTTTTCTAATTCTATTAGTCAGGGTTTATTTTGAGAAGCAGAACAATTAGTATCATGAAATAGGGTTTAATTATAGAAAAAGACCTTACAGAAGTGTTTAGCAGAAAGAATTGAAATGGGAATTGGAAGATCAGAGAAAAGTCACTAATGAGCCCTCTTAAATCCATGTGCATGGGGCTGGAGCAGTGACTCAGCAGTAGAGCACTTGCCTGGCATGTGCAAGGGCCCAGGTTCAAATCCCAGCACCACATACACAACTAAGTGTTGGAGAAACAAAAACCAGATGAAAAAATAATTGATTCTCTCTCCTTCTCTCTCTCTCTTTCTTTCTTTGTTCCTTTCCCTCCCACTTAAAAAAGAAAAAGGTGTGTGCATGAAGTCTGGAAAGCTAAATGCTTCCAGGTGCCTGAGAGGAAACACAAAGAGGAGCATCATAACTGAAGAGTTTCTGGACCGCTGGCACCTCTGCACAGCCCCCACTTGTGGAGTCCTCGGTCAGGTGTCTGGTGGAGGACCTGAGCTCCTTTTGGTCAGGTCTAATGGTTAGGAAGCAGTTAGGCATGGAGTAGCAAAGAACAGTGATAAATCAGAATTCACTGGTACTTCTACAACTATCCCTCAATCGTCTCTGAACCGGGAGATATTCAGAGATGATGACTTTCTCTGCCTCCCAAATCTCACGTGACTTTTGATTTTGGCCAACCCTTGCACAAAAACACAAATGTGAGGACTTCTGAAAAATATAATTCCTATTATAACCTCAGGAACAATCCAGCTCAATCTCTTAGTGGTTTTTTCCCAGTGCCTATGCATCTAACTTAATTTTCTTTCCTCCTCGTAGTCACTAGACTCTCCAAGACAATGTTAAAATAATAATTACTATCAGTGACCCTTCCTAAATAGTTCCTGATTTGAGTTGAAATGACTTGAACGTTTTCTTATTTAGAATGACATTTTATGTTAGTTTCTGGAAAATTGTCTTCATTGTAGCTAAGTAGATTCCTTCTACCTATTATTTATTAGGAATGCCTTCTGAATTATATTAAATGCTTTTTCAACTTCTGATATGGTCATTTTGTTTTTCCTTTTAGATTTTATGATGTAAGGATATGATGTTGATGGATTTCCAGATTTTAAAATACTCTCTTTATCTTGGAAAAACCCTTCTTAGTCATATTGTTTTAGTATCATGATATGTTACTGAATTCCATTTGTCATTACATTGTAGTTTTTTGGTTATATATCCAAAAATGAGATTACCATTTTTATGCTTCGTCTATGTGAATTGTGGAGTGTTTTTCTGGGACACTTCATGCTGAAGACTCAATAATTTAAATATATCTTTCATAGCATCAATAGGTGACGAGCAGAATGGGGAAAGTGGGGGATTCAGTGTTTACTCTCACAATGGCTTTGCTATTGGTTGACCTCTGGGTCCTGAGATAAATGACTCATTGCATAACTGCTCTGCAGTCTCTCATGTCTTTCTCTTCAGCATGTTTATTATTGCATTACCTACTCATTAATGGAAAGGACCATCTGCTATGATGTTTTCATATAAAAGATTTAATTACTCATTCATTTGGTGCTGAGAAAATAAAGGAAGCTATTCATATAAAATCCTCTTTGTATACTTTTTTCTGAATTCAGAGGAAATACACACTTTCTGGTGATCCCCTCAACAAAATTAATATTTACACAATGTTAAAAGCATAACTGATTCCATGAAAACCTCACTAGGAATCCAACTTTGTTCATATGTATGTCAACCACAATGATTTTGATATTTTACTAATTCATATTAAGTTCATTTCATAAGCCTGATGTTGTCATCCAGAAAAAAAATCTGCTATTCATGCGTCTCCTAAATGTGCAGATTTCCTACTAAAAGCAAGCAGAGATCTGTGTACAAATATACTTTATAAAATGTTTGCCATGAGGAAAACGAAAAAGGTTGCGTTAGTCCTTCTCACTTGCATTGCAAGGGAACAAGTCCACATAAGCTGGTGGGGCTAACATCAGACTCATGTTGCAAGGACTCAGAAACAGCAAGGATTTTTAGGGGTCAAAGAATCCATAAAGGCAAATTGGTCTGCGCCTGCCTCAAGCTGTGGTGTTAATATTAGTAGACAGGATGCTGTAGAAATGTGAAGGGAAAAACTATAAAAAGTGATATTTAAATTGCTATGAAGCTTGAATTGAGCCCTTTTCCATTAGTCTGGAATCATTACTAATATGAGGGAAGGAGAGAGAAACCCAAACCCAATGAAAAGCCATAGGAAGCTGCGGAGCACATGAAAATCCCAGCTGGTGAATAAAATCTATCACATTGGCCAAACAGTGTGAGTGAAAACCTTTTAAACATGTATCAACCGCAGGGGTTGAATGTTGAGAATTACGAGATTAAGATGATGCTGGGGAGAGGAGGGGCACTCACGCTCACCCCTCTAAGAAAAGCTTGCCTGCGCTCCACAGTCACACACCGTCAGCTGCTGAACACGTACCCTGCCTATGATGTGTATATCAAAAAGTATGACAGCGATGTTAGCGCTCAGCTCCCTGAATCAAGTAATCTCTAAAGTGAAGATTAGATATTAAATCGTTTTCTTGCTCTATTATTAGAGTTGTAACTCATCTAAGTGCTAAATTCCTTTGCATATATTATCCTTCATATCCTGGCAATACCATAAAGATAATAACTGAATATTTTAAAAAATATTTACCAACCACCTACCATGTGCAAAACTACAAAGGTAAAACAGTCTTCCAAAAGTAACAGTTCATGTTCTGGGAGGGAAATAGACATATGTAAATAACACCAAGTTTTCTGTAACAAGAATAATAATAGCGGAGCAGAAGTATTTCAGGGTGTGGAGGAAGGATGAACAAAAATGACTGTCGGGAAAGGCAGTTGATGTAACATTCCCGTGTGGTCTAGGAGTTCTCATGCTGACTGAATTACCAAGGAGCTGTGACCTTCAGCAGGTTTCTGGACTTTTGTTTTCTCATCTATAAAATGAAAGACTTTTTCCATTATGAACTCTCAAGATTCACCTTCAAAACAAAGTCTCTTTAATTGTATTATCCTAGTCCCATAGTAAAATGGAAGGGTAAAATGGTTCTCAGAAATAAGCTTTTAAACTTTTTCTACAAAACAGTTTTAGAGGGCTGGAGTGGTGGCTCAGCAGTTGAAGCGCTTGCCTGGAACGCCTGAGGACCAGGGTTTAAACCCCAGCACCACATGTACAAGTAAGTGTCAGAGAAACAAAATCCAGATGGAAAAATAAATAAAATTGATTCTTTCTCTCACTCTCTTCCTCTCTCTCTTAAAATTAAAAAAAAGCAGTTTTAGTAGCAGAACATCTTATATATACTTCTCACTGCATTTTTCTCATTTCTGTATGGTTCTACATCAGTGCACTGGAAAGTCAGGAAGATCTCCAAAATTTAGGGGACAGAAAAATTAAAAGGTAAAAAGTCACAGAGAGGAATATAAAGAATAATATAATTACAGAGTTAATAGAATGATCATTATGATATATTTAATATAATTACAAAAATAATCTAATTATCACTTATATTCTACATTTAAAAAAACAAAATATTACAGATAAAGCTCAATCGCCCGCAACCACCATCCCTCTTGTCCAGTTCCTCCTTCTTATTCTCCAGAATAAACTATTAGCTTTTGTTTTAAATCTGTGATTCAAATTCATTTTTTATGTCTATATATTTTTATATTATATTTTTATGTCTATATATATTTATATATATATAAAACCATAAATAATGCTTAGACTATTGGGTATGTTTTTCGATAATATATGTATCATATTTTCTATTATTTCACTTTTAATGCTCAATATCAGGCTTGGGGTCGTTGTTTGTCTGTCAGTTTTGTATGGACCTGCCCATCTGACAGTTTATTCTTTTTCATTGCAGTATAAAATTCCATCATATGATTTTCCCATATGGATTACTAGGAGGTCAAAGATTATTGGGGGTCAAAATTATCAATAAAGGCAAATTGGTCTGAAAGGATTTTTGAATTATTTTCAAATGTCTAAAATAATCAATGCTATAATGAATATACACACATATACATCTCTTTCTGAACATGAGAGTTTCTCTAAAACATACATAGAATGTCCTGTTATAGAGACAAGTGTTTCCAAACTTTATCAGGTTTTGCTATATGCATTCCAAAGTTGTACTGATTTTCATTACCACCAGAGGTGTATGAAGTCCCCACATTTTTACCAACATTTGATACTGTCATTTAAACTTCTGACAGTCTGGATGAAAAAAAAATGCTATCTCATAATTGTTTTCCTAATGAAAACTTTTTTTTTTTGGAATATGCCTTTTGTCCAAGAAGATTTACTCTTCTCTGATTTCTTGCTCCTTTCTCTTTGCTGTATAGGAGTTTTAAATTTCAAGTTTTAGAGTTTTATCCTAATTAAGAAAGACTTCATCTTGACGCAACTCTAATCATTTGAGTTTGTTTTTCCCTTTAGGTGTTTAGTTCAAATGGAAAATATTTTGTGTGGACATTGAGGTAAGGAATACATTTTTATTTTTTTCATATATGTAGGCAGTTGTCCAAAACCATTGTTAAATAATCTGTTCTTTCACTCAAAGATATGTGAAGTAATTTCTTTTAATTACCAACTTCCCATACATTCTTGTGTCTGTCTCCAGGCTCTTTATACTGATCTATTGATTTATTTGAATGTATTCTAAGTTTTTTATTCCCTAGTCCTTGGCTTTTATAATAAAACAAATTAAAATTCAAAGAGTCTGACTATTTCTGATATTTTAGCCCAAGGATTTTTCTCCCCTGCCCTTCTGGATATGCAAAGTGAGCTGGTGGCTACTGTGGGGAGATGCCTGCATGGAGTAAACACGTGGTGGCAGGCAGACACCATAGCACAGATGGGCACTAGGCCCGCTCTCAACGTGACAAGGTGGTTAGTTTGCAAGTTCAAGCTGAAGACTGGAAAATTTGAAGACATGATTCTGATTTAGGAATCCTGGGCATTTCTACTGAACCACTGTGGGATTAGGATCCTTCTTTAGTGTCTCCTGGCAGCACCCGGGCAATGGACCACCCTCAGACCAGTCTCTTGTTTAGAAATCTTTGGGATGACCTCTTTCTCCCTTTCTTTTGTCTTCACTGCCTTCTTACAATAACCCTCTCTCTAAAAGCTCCCTTCTTTTCATTTACAATAGTCCTTGATGGACAGTTAGAAAGATAGTCAGAAATAAGGCCTTATACAACCAAATCTTAACAAAAAGAAGGAGAGAATCTAAGCAAATCAACAAAATCACCAACAAAAAGGGGGTGATCACCACTAACCCCATTGAAATCAGATTATCAGAACATATTTTGGAAAACTATACTCCTCTAAATCAGATAATCTAGATGACATGGACAAGTTTCTAGATGCATACAACATCCCCAAGTTGACACAAGATGAAACTGAAATCCTAAATAGCCCAACAACAGGCACCGAAATCCATAGAGCAATTAAAATGTCTTACAAAGAAGAAAAGCCCAGGACCTGATGGATTCTGCACAGAGTTTTACCACACCTTTGAAGAAGAGTTAACACCTCTCCTTATTAAGCTATTCCAAGAAATTGAAAAAGAGGGCACTCTCCCAAGCACTTTATGAAGCAACCATAACTCTGATGCCAAAACCCAACAAAGACACATCAAAAAAAGAAAAGTACAGACCAGTATCCCTCATGAATTTTGATGCAAAAATCCTTAATAAGGTTCTTGCAAACCGCATCAAAAACACATCAAGAAAATTATTCATCATGATCAAGTGGGCTTTATTCCAGGTATGCAAGGTTGGTTCAACATACACAAATCAATAAATGGAATTCATCACTAAAACTGAATTAAGGGCAAAAACCATATGGTCATCTCAATAGATGCAGAAAAGGCCTTTGATAAAATCCAGCACCCATTTATGCTTAAAACTCTAGAGAAAATAGGGATCAAAGGAACTTATCTTAATTTTGTAAAGGCCATATATGCCAAACTCTCAGCTAGTGTAATACTAAATGGAGATAAGGATCTAATTTCATTTTCCTGCAAATACCTGTCCAGTTTGTCCAGCACCATTTGTTGAAAAGGCTGTCACTGTGGCTGAAGCGGTGGCTCAGTGGTTACTGCGCTTCCCCGGCATGTGTAGTACACAGGTTCAAACCCCAGCACCCACATGAAAAACTCAATAAAAATTGATTCTCTCTCTCTCTCTCTCACTATCCTTCTCTCTGAAAAAAAGAAAGAAAAAGAAAAGGCTGTCATTCCTCCATGTTATATTTTGGCCCCTTTTGTCAAAGTTCAGATGTTTAAAATTTTGTGGGTTTGTCCCAGAGTCTTCTATTCTATTCATTTGGGCTTCATTCCTAATTTGATTCCAGTACCATACTGTTTTTGTTACTACAGCTCTATAGTATAATTTTAGATCTGGTGTTGCAAGTCTACCTGTTTTGTGTTTCTTGCTTAGTAATTTTTGGCTATTCTGGGTTTCTTAATTGTTCCAACTGTATTTGAAAATTCCTTTTTCTATATCTGTAAAGAATTACATTGGTATCTTGGTGGAGATTGCTTTGAATCTGCTTTTAGTGCAATGGCCATTTTAATTAATTTTAATCTTGTCAAACCAAGAACATGGAACATTTTTCCATCTTCTCAGGTCTTCTTCTAGTTCATTCTTTAATGTGTAATAATTTTCATTGCAGAATAATTTTACTTCCCTTGTTTGATTAATTCCCAGGTGTTTTTTCTCTTTGAGGATATTGTGACTGGTTCCAATTTCCTGATTTCTTCTTCTGTCCTATTACTGTTAGTGTGTAGGAAAGTTATTGATTTATGTGTATTGCTCTTGTAGCCTGCTGCTTTCCTAAATTTATTTATAATCTCAAGCAGTTTTCTGGTGGAGGTTTTTGGATCTTCCAGATATAGGATCATGTCATCAGCAAAAAGAGATAGTTTGACTTCCTCTCTTCTTATTCTTTTTTTTTTTTAAGAGAGAAGGACAGTGGGTGGGGGGAGACATAGTTATGTGGTTGTGGTTCATAGTCATTGTGTTTTATTAGTGAGTTCTGTGCTGTCTTGGTTGTCTATTGCATGTACTTTTGTTGGATTTCCTCTCTTTGTGGGTTTTGGGGATTGTTTGCTTGTTCTGTCTGGAGTTTATCATTGAGGATTCTTTGTAATGCAGGTTTTCCGTTCTTGAATACTGCAAGTTTGATCTTATCATGAAGTGATCTTATTTCCTCATCAAATTTTTTACAGCTTTTTTTAATTGAGAAATTTATTTGTTGTACTATCATACAAGTTTTTAACAAAATAATATAAAATGTATATAGATTCTGAGGATTAGACTTACCCCCAAGAGTGCCCTCCCCAATTACTCACCCTAATCTTTCCCTTCCCCTTCCCACAACATCTCTAAAAATGTATTAGGATGTGTAACATTACACCTTATCCAGATTTAAAACATGAGAATTGACCTCCTTTCTCAATGGCCAGGGTCTAGTTCCAGCCTCCACAGATGAGTGAAGACATTCGACCCTTGGTTCTCGGTTATGCTGATTTCACTGAGCATAATTTCTTCCATAGCCATCCATTTACCTTCAAAGGCTGCAATATCATTGTTTCTAATTGCTAAGAGAACTCCATGGTATATATATACCACAGTTTTTGGATCCATTCATCCAGTGAGGGACATCTGGGTTGTTTGCATGATTTAGCTATTGTAAATTAAGCTGCTATGAACATAGATATTGCCGTGTCACTATAATGTGCTGATTCTAAATCCCCTGGAAAAATATCCAGGAGAGGAATAGCAGGATCATATGGTGGTCTCATCCTTAATTTTTTGAGGATTCTCCACACTGCTTTCCAGAGGGACTGTACCAGTCTGCAGCTCCACCAACAGTGTGTTAGTGTGCCTATCTCTCCACAGCCCCTCCAGCATCTATTATTGTTTATTTTCTTCATTTTTGCCATTCTGACTGGCATGAGGTGATATCTTAATGTAGTTTTTATTTGCATTTCTCTGATTACTAGTGATGTAGAGCACTTTCTCATGTATTCATTGGCTTGATCAATGTCCTCTGTTGAGAAGTTTTTATTTAGCTCTTTGGCCCATTTATTGATTGGGTTGTTTGTGTTTTTGTAGTTGTGGTTTTTGAGGATTTTGTAGATTCTGGATATGAGGCCCCTGTCCGAGGCTGAGTTTTGCTGGGCATAGTATTCTTGTTTGCAGGTTGTGGTCATTCAGACAATGAAAGATCTCCTTTAAGGATCTTCCTGCTTCTAGGGTCTGAGCTGAAAAATCACATGTGATGCTTATTGGTTTGCCTCCGAATATGATTTGGCATTTCTCTCATGCAGCTTTTAATATTTTTTCCTTGATTTCCCTGTTATACATTTTGAATATGATATATCTCATAGAGTTTCTCATTGGATTAGGCCTATTGGGTGTTCTGTACACTTCCTGAATGAAAATTTCTGACTCTATTCTGATATGTGAAAATTTTTCTTTAACTGTGTTGTTGAGAATGTTCTTTATACTATTCATTTGCATTTTGATTTCTTCCTGTATCCCAATTACTCTTATATTGTTTCTTCTGATTTCATTCCAGATATTTTGAAAATTCTGCCATACTCTGTGAGTTTTTTTGTTTGTTTGTTGTCATCTCTGCACTCAGGCTTACTCAACCTATCCTCATTGTTGGAAGTTCTTTTTTAGAGCACAGGTTCTGTTTTCTATAAAAGCTAATCTATTATTAAATTCTTCCATCATTCCGCTTAAGTGATTGACTGCTGATTTTAGCTCTGATACTTCCTTTTTCTGTGTGTCTATTTCTTTGGTAATAGTTTTTCATCTATTGAGTTTTCTCACTTAATCCCTTCTTTAAATCTTCTTTCAATTCATTGCTGATTGAATAATCAGATTGTTGATCATTTGTTCTAAGTTTTCATCCCTTTCACTGTCCATGGGCCTATTGGTAGGGAAGTTGTATGTTTGAGGTGAACCTTGTCTAGTTTGATTCCTCATCTTTGAAAAGCTTCTTCTGGATCTTTGAATTGAGGTTCCCTTTGTGAAAGCAAGGCAAGTCTCCGGGTACTTCTCATTTGCAAGTGAAAGGGTCAGATCAGACACTACTCTCTTATGACCTTCTTCTTCCAGAAAGCTGCTTCTGCCTGGAACCTCGTTTTGTTTCACATTTTTGGATCTAGGTTCCAGGACTCAAATTTGGAACCTGGTGGAGTTGCTGGGTTGCCAGCTGGCTTCTTGCAGCTAAGTGAAAGGCATGCCTTACTGGGTCCTGGGGTCCTGGAGATGCAGGGTGGGCTGGAACCAACCAGCCTATGTATCATGCTGGGACCTGGGATTCTTGGTGGCAGGGACAGGCCAAATATATCTAGACCTGATGGTACACAACTATAATCCCAGCAACTTGGGAGGCTGAGACAGGAGGATTACAGGTACAAGACTAGCTAGTCTCAGCAACTAAGTGAGATCCTAAGTAACTTAGCAAGACCTTGTCTCAATTTTTAAAAAAATAGAAAGGTCTGGGGATGTAGCTCAGTGGTAAGGCACCTCTGAGTTCAATCCCTGGTACCAAAAACAAACAAACAAAAAAAATAAGCATTCTAGTGTAGCTGATTCAAAGAGATACTTGGAGTAAGAACTGCTTCGAATATAATATAAGGCAAGATATAACTTCTTGAGTCTCTGTTTCCTCGTCTATAAAATAGGGACAATAATACCTACCTCAAGTTTTTTTTTTTCAAAGATTTAAGACCTAATGTCTTCTTGAATATAAAATGTTAACACAGCATGAAGCATACAGCATATGCTTAATAAGTAGTAACCCTCTTTTTCTTCCCTGGTTGCTATTTCCAAACTTTGCCAAAACTGATTTTTGTGTGAGAATAACTTACAGAATTGTAAATATATACCCCGAAGTTGTTTACATAGATTGATCTCTTCAACCTTCCTTATTTTCACTTCATATTTCAGCAATTAGTTTTATAAAGCACTACTTGGATAAATCAGAAAAGATGTTTTAATTGAAATAAAATTTTAATACAAATCAAAATCTTAAACCTGAAATGGGCAGAAGAAATGTAAGAATGACCAAATTTTGAACATATATGCCTCACTACAAAATGAGCATGATTCTTAAAATTCTCAGTTAAATCAAATTTTATAAATTTAATTCTCACATTTCATCTTCAAATTTGTTTGGATTATAACGTCACAACATTTATTCAATAAATCTTCTATTGATAATGGCCCCTAACATGTTACTTTAAGTTTAATCTTCCTATTATATAATTTGTAACCTATATAAACAAATACAAATGTGTTGGCCATTTAAAGAAAGTCTGAGGTTTTTTAAAAGTAATACATAGGATTATTTTGTAATTTTATAATTCAATGTATATTTTGTATTGTTTACCCATAACTTTTTAAAACACTTTGATTTCTTTATTTATTTTTAAATAAGACCTATAAAGGTAAAGAACACATTTGCCTGGTTCTCTACTGTTTTATCAGCATTTAGCAAAGGACCTGATACAAAGTGGGTATCCAATGAATATTTATTTGTTCAATGAATGAATAAAATACCACAGGTAAATCACAGTCCTATACATAGACTTTGCTGATTTTAGTATATAATGTGTTTAAAAATAGTATATATCTGCTTTCACCAAGCTTATAATCCAATAAGAATGCAGAGACACAAGTGATAAAGCAATTCCATAATTGTTTAGTGAGTGCTATTATGAACTGGGGGAATTTTAGCAACATGTAGGAAAGAGTTAAATGCCACAGCATTAAAAAAAAATAAAGAAAAGTATCACATGTTTTCTCTCATGAAAAAGAATCTAGAAAAAGAAAAAAAATGACATGAATGTAGAAGACTTAGTGAAGAGGAAAGGGATTGGGGGAGATGGGATAGGAGGGTAGAAATGACCAAAATATGTTATATACATGTATGAATATGACACAGTGGGACTATGCACTAATAAAAATTATTTTTTTCCTGATCCTGGCCTCTTTATTTTTTTATTGGTTCTGAATCATCTTATACAATGAAGGGATTCATTGGTTCACATTCATACATGCATACATATTGACAGAGTTGCTTAAACCCAATCCTTGTCCAGGATCTCACTCCCTTCCCCAAGTCCCAGATCTTTTTTCTTTTTAAGAGAGAGGGGCAGTGAGAGAGAGAGAGAATCTTTATTTAGTTTTTCATGTGGCTTCCATTGCTCTGACACTTTGTTGTGTACATGGTGCTGGGGTTTGAACCTACGTACTTGTGCATGCTGGTCAAGCACCATAACCGCCAAGTCACTTCTCCAGCCCATCCCTGATCATTTTAAAAAGAAATAAATATGCCATTTATTGCTCTAGCATAAGAAAATGAATTTATGATCTACTATTAGTAAACCACAAGACAGGGGCTGGAGCAGTGGCTCAGTGGTAGAGCACTTGCCTGGCATGCACAAGGACCCAGGTTCAAACTCCAGCACCGCATGCACAACTAAGTATTGGAAAAAGAAAAATCATATGAAAAAATAAATAAAATTGATTCTCACTCTCTCTGTTTTTAAAAAAGTAATAAACCACAAGAAACTAATTTTTTAAAAGCTATAAATAAATTGCAGAAAGATCACTAAAGTAGAGGAAGGGGTACAAGGGAAGGATGGAAGGGGTGGAAGGGGAAGTATTAGGGACTGAATTAAGGCAAATTATATTCAAGCTTCTGTGAGCGTGTCAAAATGTATACTAACATTATATAAAAGTAAAATGAATCAATAAAAATAATAAAATGGGACCTGTTTCGTTTATTCACTTACTTACTTTTCTGGTAATTATAATTCCATTTCGTTAATTCATTTACTCTCTTTGGTCTGCTTCATAATTTACCAAGAGCATTACATTTGTTCTTCTTCATGGCTATAGGTTGCAGCCCTCAGTTCCAAGAATTTTTTCACGAATTAATGTTGGTTCTTCACCACAATGACAAACTGAGCGTGAAGATCAAGATGCAACAGCCCAAATCTACCACCCACTTGGAAATTCATTCTAAGTTTATAGTTAGCAACTTGTTTAGATAAAAAAAATTAATGCCATATTTTACATATATCCATCTACTAGTATTTATTTTAAGATTCTTTGAAAGCATAATTCATAAGTAAACATACACTTGAGAGATCCGTTATGCAAGCAAACATTCCCTATCAGATTGCTTTCATTTATAAAGGTTGAGTATGTGTGCAAAAATGCCATCCAACTATCACATTCAAAACTAAGGAAACCAGGGCATATTTGGTGCACTCAACAATTCTTTCTGCTCCCAAGTTCCAAGGGAGTCATTAAGTTACTGTTTCAGTTGATCATTAGTTTTAATGGAGACTGTGACTGTGACTACACAGTACCGTGACTACACAGTACCCTGCCAGAGTCAGATGAATAAAAGAATTGGTCATTTGGGATATAGTCACAAAGGGTAAATTAAGAAAAGCTTTGTTTTTTCCTTTTGTTTTGCCAAATGCTTCATGAAATTTGAATAAGATGACAGAAAATTTTGTGACTTTAATTCCTGATTTTAGTATGTAGCATCTTATAAAAATGCCTTCCTTATGTTAATCAAGTCTAAAAGTGTCTCCTCTGTAAACTGGATATAAAAATCGTTACAATGGAATGATGCTTTAAAATGTGGATTGCATCTCAGTCAATAAGCCTACATTTAAGATATTCAGGAACCTCACAGGCCTCAGTTTTGATTGCTGTAAGGTGGTGGAAATTCTACCATCACAGGTTTGTTGAAAAGATAATTTATGTGGATGATCCTAATGCAGTGCCTAGCATTTCCTTAGAACATAAGTATTCATTTTATTTCTCTTCTGCTTGGCAAGAAAAAAAACCTTACATATTATCTAGTTCAAACACCCACATAGATGGAAATATCATGCTTCTGCTCAGATGAAGATAGTCAACACCTAAGAAACCTGGGCCCTCACCAGGAGGCTCTCCTCCCATCTAGAAGACCAGGAAGTCTCTGCCAGTTGAGGTCCACCTTCACTTGATGCACTTCCACTCCCTCTGTCCTGAGGTGGTCCTTCGGGTCAGATGATGGAAATGCCAAGGATATTCTCTTTAAACCTTTTTTCTAATCCATTTTTTGTTGTTCTTTCCATTTACTCATTCATCAAAAATATACTGTTCTAGGTGGTAAGGATGCAGAAGAGACCAAGCCAGATGCTTTCATAGGTCTCTCAGTCCATGGTCCCAGGCCAAGGCAAAACAGCATGGCAGAAGGGTGTGGTGGAGGAAAGCCATTCAATTCATGGCAGCCAGGAAGCAGAATGAGCCCCGTGAGTTATAAAAAATTAAAATACACAAACTAATGTGAAAGAAAAGAATTTTGAGTCAAGAGTTATAATCAAGACAACAACAACTAGAGCTGGAGCAATGGCTCAGTGGCACGTGTGAGAATGCGGGTTTGAACCCCAGCATCACATACATAACAAAGTGTCAGGCAACAAAAGCCACATGAAAATGTAAATAAAAAATTGATTTCTCCCTCCCTCTCTCTCTCTCTCTCTCTCTCTCTCTCTGTGTGTGTGCCTCTCTCTTAAAAAAAAAAGACAACAAAAATTAAGTGAACTAAATGGTCTTTTTTCAGACATTGAGAGACATGTAAATTTTATTACCCAAAGATTTCTCTATGAAATACTTATTGAAGGATATATAGCATCACACCCAAATGAAAAAACAGTGAGGAAGATGTGGAATGCCAGAGACTTGTGAGCAAAAATTATTCAGACTCAACCATAAGTATGATTTGTTTCTTCCCTAATAAGAAATTCTTATGAGCAAGAGGTCTTTAATCCCTTTCTCAGAAATCCACAGATATCATAGACAAAATAAATAAAAATTCAGAGGTTTGGATAACTTGACGCAATAGAAGTTTCAAGATGAGAACTTGGTGGACATTAGCCCATATAGGAACAAAGTGCTGGCAGGCTCCAGAAGAAATACCTTCTGGAAAAAGGAACAGATTGGTTAATTGACGTATTTGACTCATATGGGAGCAGGATTACAACTCTGTCAACTCGAGAAGAATGTTATTGAAAACAAAGCAGATGAAAAATCATGTAGTTACTTACTCTAGGGAAAACAAAAAGTTGTAGAAACAAGTAAATACCACCATAGTACACTATATGACTCAGCTGTCGATACCATCCCCATGGTGATAATTTTGTAAGCACTAAATAATGGCTTAGTAAGAAGTGGTTCTTTGACCATATTGAGAAGATGCTGGGAGGGGTGTATTGCACAGGTGTGTAAGGGCATGCACAAGATGTAGGGGCAGCATAAGAGCTAAAGCCTCACCTTCCCCTCTCTGAAGTCAAGATGG
The DNA here is from genome assembly GCA_004027875.1 of Aplodontia rufa. Classification (NCBI taxonomy): domain Eukaryota; kingdom Metazoa; phylum Chordata; class Mammalia; order Rodentia; family Aplodontiidae; genus Aplodontia; species Aplodontia rufa. Next base: position 2,414 of record PVKS010033595.1, on the reverse strand, counting down.
TATGCCTGAAGTAGAAGAGAAAATCAAGGTAATACCAGCATGTTCTTTGGAAATGTTGAGACTAATTACAGAAGAAATGTCCAAAATATTTTAAAATCATTGACTCTAGAGAGGGGAGGTTAGAGGTAAGGAGAGGTGGAGCAGGGGGGGTTGCTTTTTTCCATTAAAATTTATAGGATATTTGGACTTTTCTAAACATCTATTTAAAAAGTCTTAAAAACAAAAATTAGTCATCAAAATCACATCAAATCTGAAAAAAAACGATTGACTATTCATACCTAATCATATAGGAAATTAATGTAATTAAATTAACTGAAGATCAAGCCCAAAACACTCAGCACGTGAATGTGTAGTATGGAGATACATGAAGTAGCAGGCTTTGTCCACCTGATATACCCAGTATATTTTTCTCTTATGACAAATTTTTTGAACATCTCTTCTTTATTATAAAATGGGAATAATGATTTTTCCCTTCTTATGAGGTAGTTGTAAGGATTAAATAAAAGATGCATATGTTGTCTGTTTATCTGCCTGATATTCAGAAGGGGCTTGATGAATATTAGACATTATTATTGCTTAATAATAATAATGCATTAACATGATTGGTCTGTTTTTCAATACAAAATATGTTTTAGTATTTTCAACAGGGGCTGGAGCGGTGGCTCAGCATTTGGAGCACTTGCCTGGCAAGAGTGAGGACCCAAGGTAGAACCCCAGCACCACTTACACAACTACGTGTCAGAGAAACAAAGGCCAGATGAAAAAAATAAATAATGAAATTGATTTCTCTCTCTCTCTCTCTCTTTAAAAAATTGTTTTCAACAAACAAAAATGATATTTTGAATTTATGTCCAGTTGCTTTGGACAATGTCTGTAATTGTTATTTGAGCTCATTTGCAGTTATTAATATTGATTACTAGAATTCAATTATTATGGGAATATATTGACACCAAAGTAGTAATTCCATGTTTTGGTGTTGAGTATTGGTCTAAGCATGTGGTTGACACTGATAATAACTGATCATTATGAGCACTGAATGGATAATTTCAACCTGGGTTTAATTATGGAAAAAGAATTTCCCTTTTGTTTGTGGGGGCCTCTTCTCTATGCTTTCCAGGATCTCTAGAGAAGCTTAAGATTTTTGAAGCCAAAGACTATCATGTACATTCACTCTGGGACCTTCCTAAAGGATTACATCAACCACAGGAAAAGTACCAGTGGGAGTCAGGATGATCAATTCCAGATGATGCCACCCCTTCAAAATGTGTCAAAACCACGTATGTGTGACATGCTGAGACCCATGCCAGTAACCTTGACAATGGAGACTGGTGAGTTCTAAGTGTTGTCACTTAGATTACAATTACTCCTGATAGTAACTCAATGAGAAAGCTTGTTAGGCCCAACAAGAGGCAGAAATATGGGTCAAATCTAGGTTCAAAATTAATAGATATGCTATCTACCATACATGCTGCCCCTGCTAGCAGGTACCCCAGTGAGTTCCTTCTTGGAGAACATTGTTGCTATATGTTGTTTAATGAAGCTATTTCCTCAAGCCTGACAGATTTTCTTCTACATGCATGTTAGTTCCCACCAGAAGAATTGAGCCTAAGCACAACACATTTTTTTTAAAAATTGAGGCCGGGTGATTTTGCTCAGATTATCAGGAATTAGCAACTTAACATTGAAAAGGAATAGTTGACAAGTCACTCTGACAGATACAGACAGTATGTAAATGCAGGGGCAAGCACGGTGTATTCCACTAACGCTTTATTGACAAAGACAGACAGTAGCCATACTTAGTATGACACACAGGCTATAGTTTGGCTAATCCTTGCACAAACCAAAGATAGTGATCTTTGACATATTTTAGTCTATCTGGTTTCAGAGCTTTCTCTCCCAGTAATTCTCAAGACCTTACTAGTTCTGTGTGCAATAGTGATTTCCCAGGGTCCCTTACCATGGAAGCCCCCCTATTTTATTACAACTCAGCCTCGGAGAGAGGGTATGAGGCAAGGACCCAAGCTTGAGCCCATGATGGTGAAATATGTGTCATTGGAAGAATATTTATCAATGTCCTTGGAGAAGTCAGAGTTGGTGCCCCACTGTGTGTATCAGAGATGACCCTGTGACAGGAGATCTCATACAGAGGTGGGCTCTAATTGCACAGGATAAGAATCTGGCCTCCCACGAAGGTCTCAGTTGGAACTATTGATTACGCGGTAGAACGAGATGAGATTGACAGCACTTGAGCCCCAGAATCTAGGTTCAGAAGTACAGAGAACATTGCGCCAGTCAGCTACACTGATAGACCCTGCCCTGCTAGCATGTGTCTTGGTTTTATAACCCCCACAATGCTACCAAATTATTCATGTTGGCCTGGTTTTCCTACTCCTTCTTCTTTCGTGGCATTTTGT
>PVKS010033594.1:0-21589 GCA_004027875.1 Aplodontia rufa | reverse complement strand
TGGGGGAACCATCCCAGAAGCCGATGTTATTCCTACACTAGATACCCATTTAACACATGAGTTCTTCTGGGGGAAACTGCAATAGATGAAACCCACAGTAGCTTATCTATGCGTTAGCATTACCCCTGGTTAACAAAGTTTATACACATTGATTGCTACTGTTTTGACAATGTTTCCCCCTCATCTGTATCCTGTATCGTAATACACTTCTAATAACTGTGGAAAAAAATTATGCAAAAAGAAACTGAATTTAGAAACCACTTAAAATTCTGAGCAATGAAAAATAAGAATGTGTGAAGCAATCCAATTTTATGTCTTATTTTCTCTTTATGATAGGAAATTCCTACAGGTGAAACTCTGGATTTAATCCCTTACATTTAGCCCACAGAATTTAGCATAATGCTCCTTTACTATATGTGCTTAATTCCATTATTAATTTTAGTTGATTGACACTTAACTTCCCATAGTAGTGTTTTCAAATGAAAAATACTGAAAAATAGGCACTGAATTGATACTTATGCCTTCCACTTAATTTTCTTATAGTGCTCATTTTAAAATGGGAAAATGTTAGTACCTACCTTTAGAATTATTATGGATATCAATTAAAATCTGTGTAAAGTTATTAGAATGGCATCTGAAATAAAATAAACACTCAGTAAGTTCTAGCTATTAATTATTAATTCAATTGATAACAAAATAACTATGAAAGTCTACTTATAATTCTTCACCTCATATGAACAATGGCAGGAATTCTGAGACATCTCAATGTTGAGATGATTTATCAATATAATTTTTGTGGCACATCAAATTTCCAAAGATCTTTGAAAGATTTTACCTGAGTACATCTGTTTCAACTAATTTAAAAATCAAATATATGTGAGTTATTTTTAAAGTGACCTTCATATAAAATGACATTGTGTTTAAGAGAAGATTAAAAGTGCTAAAGTCCTACTGAAGATCTGATAATTCAATGTGAAAATAGTTCTAAAATATGGATAAAGGCATAAAGCAGGTTTTGTTGTAGAACAGAATGAAGGTCAAAAGTAAAAACACCAACTAATCCAAAGAAAGTCAGACTTCATTTCACTTTAACAGTTCAACACAAATATATTTGGAGGTTCTAAAAAAGTAAAGGGCAGCAACCCCTGTGTTCAGGCACTGCAGTGACTGAGTTGGAGGTGGTTACAGGAATAGGAGGTTTCAGAACAGTAAGCGGCAAGTAAATGCTATGAAAGCACCGGAGAGGGGCCCCAGGACTGGCTTAGATCTTAGGTCTTTAATGAGAAGATACCTTAGCAGATTTGTGTGGATGAAGAGGAGTCAAGAGGGGAGCTTGAACAGGTAGACAGATTTCAAGACACATGAAGTCTCATGCACAAGCCCTAACCCTCGCTCCCAGAAGATTTCAGAGTGCTTCTCTGCCTCTAAGCAAAAAAGGGCAAAGAGCAGACAGATAGGTTTACCATGAGAGGATTTATCTATTTCTGATGCTATTTGGACTCGAACCCCAAGTCACATTGCTAGGATTTTAGGTTTTAGTTTTAGAAGGTCTCATATTCATAGTGGTTCTCAATACCACCAAGAGAAACAAATGTAAGTCCTGTCTGAAAAAAAGCACCTTATCCTAGGATTTGGGAATCATCACACCTTTTTTTTGTAATATGGGCATTGATAAGCCTATGGTGATAGATAATCAAATGTAAGGAAAAAAGACATTTCAAGAAAAAATAGAAAAAGCAGAAAATAAAAATGAAACTGTAAAATCTTCAGACATTGAAATGGTTAAAGTCATATAAAAATAACTTTCCTGAGGGGCTGGAACAGTATCTCAGTGGTCACAGTGCTTACTTGGCAGGCACTAGGATCCTTCAAACCCCAGCACCACATACCCAACTAAGTGTCAGAAAAACAAAAACCCAAATGGAAAAATGAAGTTGATTCTCTCTCACACGCTATCCTTCCCTCTCTTAAAAAAAAAATCTTTCAAAAAAGAAAAAAATCTTTCCTCAGTCCATTTAAATAAATAAAGAACACATTGAAAATATCTGAGGAGTGTTGGGAGTACAGTTCAGCGGTAGAGCTCTTGCCTATCACGTGTGAAGTCCTGGGTTCAAACCCCAGCACCGCATACACATACTCACACTCAGACACAATCACATACACACATTTTATGTATGAATGTATATCTAATATATTACATATGTATGCAACAGGAGGGCTCTTGATCTATAAACCTGTGTGGAAAAAAATAGTTTTGAAAGGATGACATAGAGATTCTGGAAATGAATATACAAATACATATAAAAAATGAAAGCACAAAAAGGTTTAAGATTACATTAAACAGAAATGAATACAAATTAGAATGAATAGACTGCGGATTCCTTTATTTGCCAAGATAAAGAAGGATGGACTAGGTGTGCAGAATATTTCAGTTTATTTCACTCACTGGGAACCCTCTTTTGTTTACATCTCCATCTTTGCAAAGTGGTGGAGGTCCCATTCCAGCTCTTCAGTTGATAACACTCCCAGTAGGAGACTCTGAAATCCTTTTTTAGAAAGCAGTTACTATGCTTTATTTTGAGGACTTCATCTTCTCTTTAGAAGCAGAGAAGCTTTTTAAAATTGTTTTTGTCTATTTTACATTATATTGGTTCCATTCTGAGGGCATCTCTGAGACCATGGAAGGAAAAATGCTCTGAATCTAGTCCTTTGTCCCATGCTTTGGGCTCATTCCCTGGACTCTGTTATCTGTTATCTCTAACAAAATGATTTCATCTGCTTTCTGGAAATTTAGCTAGAAGTTTTGTCTTTCTATGACACTTTTTTTAATTTTTTCTTTGCTATTTTTAAAATATGTCTTTTGGGGCTGGAGTGGTGGTTTGGTGGTTACGGAGCTTGCTTGGCATGCATGAGTACGCGAGTTCAACCCCAACACCACCAAGTATCCAAGGAATGAAAGTCACATGAAAAACTAAGTAAAAATTGCTCGCTCTCTCTCTTCTCTTTTTCTTTAAAAACTAAACTAAAATAAAATATGTCTTTTCTATTACTTTAACCATATATTAGGAATGAGGGAGGAAAGCTGTGTAAAATCAACCTTGTTAATCTGGAGACTTCCAATATTGTTGAAAATAGCTTATTTTATTCTGTACATTAACATCATCTGAGGAATTTTAAAAAATAAAAATAAAATAAACAATATCAGGCCCAAGCTCAAATAAATTAAATCAAAACTTCTGGAGTTGGAGGCTGGGCATCCACAAAAAAATTGAAATTCCCCAGGCAATTTTAATGCACAGCCAAGTCTGACAGATTCTGGTAGACCTCTTCTTATGATATGTTGCCAAATTCCTGAGGGCAGGAGCTTGGCATTGCTTACTTCTGCAGCTATGCTTTGCATATAGACAAATAAACGTTTACTGGATTGAGTGCTCTGAAATTTTCCGTGCAGAAATTACAGGTAATTATTTATTTTTAAATTTTCTCAGATTTCTCAATATTATAAAAAAGAAACCTTCTAGAAAATATATCTACCTTGATTTCCTGTATAAGTATCTAACCCAAATTATACAAAAGTCTGAGATCTATGTGATGTCATGAACACAGTGATGCATTTTCCTGGTTACTGATTGCTCAAGTGCACATGCATAGCTAGCCTGCTTGTTTTTATAGTGAAATGATTTAATATTGTAATTCGATATGTAAATTTTTCATTCATTAGAGTTGCAGTTTCCAGATCTCACAGTACTAGGATGATGTTTGAGGATTTTCCAGGGTTTCCATACTCATTTTATTTCAAACGCTAATAAATCAGGTTAGTTCATCTGGGATAGCGTGACACATTCTAATGAATAAACCAACTTTCCAGCACAGATTCAGCCTGAGAACTGTGAATCACCAAGACATAAACACACAGGGGACTCCCAGAAAAATGCTGGTAGGTTACACGGTAGAGCTTTGTGTGTAAGATGCAGCTGGATCTTCAGGGTGAGTTGATACGTAGGTTTAGAGCTTTATCTATTTTTTATTCTGAGAAAAGCAATCCGTGAAGTGAAATGCTGAATAAAATTAATTACAAATGCAACATTATTCATGCACTTTTACACTCTAGCACTGAGCGTGCTCACTCTGAGGATCATTTTGATTATCTAGAGAGAGAAATTTCCTTTAGTCATGGCATATTTGACCCAGATTCTTATTAAGCTGACCTGCACTCATGTCTTCCCTTTGATGGCTAAGCCCTGCAGATAAAACACTCTTTTGAGGGCTCCTGCTGAGAGAGAGAGAGAGAGAGAGAGAGAGAGGCTATAACCACAATTAAATTTGTTTTTCTGCAATATGGATGCTGTAACAATTGGTTATTGTATGGAGTGTATCATGTTTTTAGAGTGCTGTTCAAAAGCAAAAGTATGAATCCAGAAATTATGATTTGACCTCAATAGCCCCATTAAAAATGTCTCTCATAGTGGTAAAATACACATTGAATTTAGCATCTTAACCATTTTGAAGTGTACAGTTCTGCAATGTTAAGGATATTTACATTACTGGGCAACTAAAGGTTCAGACATGCTGTAGCATTTCTTAGGGTTTCTTACATCTTAAGGTTAAGTGATATTTAATCATATGTGTATACTACATTCTATTTTTCCATTCATTCATCAATGGGCAATTGGGGAGCATCCACATTTTGACCATTGTGAGTAAGGCTACTGTAAGCAAGGTTGGAGCTCCCTTTTGTCAACATGTTTAGCTTTTTTAAATCATTCCTCCTGTGTTTTACTAATAACCAAATCTAATGAATTCTTCCATTCTGGCTTATTACAAGGATTCCTGGGCCCCAACTAGAATCAGTTAAATCAAAGTTGTTGGGGAGGCACTCTTAAGCATAATGTATTTTAAAAACCTATGCCATATGATTTTGGTAATTAGGAGATTTGGGAATCTGTACTACTTGTGTCTTCATAATACAGATAATTTAACAGGATATCTTATTCATTAACTTCTACCCCTCTCGTGAAAGATCTTGAGAGGAACCTAAAAAAGAGTTTGTAATAGGTAAATTTATAAGAAAAAATACATATATATTTTTTAAGATAGAGGGACAGTAAGAGAGACAGAGAGAAACAGCTTTATTTAGTTTTTCACATGGCCTTAGTTGCTCCAACACTTAGTTGTATACGTGGTGCTGGGGTTTGAACCTGGGTCCTCGTGCTTGCCAGTCAAGCACCGAAACTGCTGAGCCACTGCTCCAGCCCAAGGACATATATTTTTAAAATTTATTTCTGTACATTTTATTTGAGGGTATTTGTTAATACTTATTTCCAAATAAGGAATATTTTAAGAATTACCAGCATGACCAGCTAATATTTGTAATTTGAAATTTGTATTAATATTTATCTTAGCAATGCTCAAGACTAGTTAAGGAATTTTTGCAAACAATTGTGAAGTTTATTTTTCACAGTACTGTATTTTCTATTAATATTAGAAATAAAGATGTTAATGAAGAAGTCATATACAAAGTATGAAAGCTAAATTATTAAATCAAGACATTTATATGAAAGAAATATTTGTACATTTTAAACCCTTATTTCAATAAGTAATCCTATGTAATTTAGTCATATGGAAAATTATGTATCTTTATCATCTTAACAAGTGTATCCACATTTTAAATTTAAACTCTTACATGGTACAATTCTTTTTTTTTTTTTGGAAAAAACACTTCTTTTGTTGATTATTATGCACATAATTTAGCTGTTTATATATCAACAATCTTCAAAATATTTTCACTAAATATATTATTATGCTTTCTTCCTATGCAGTATTACAGCCATGTTAAATTATGTCCAATTCAGATTATTCATTTTCTATCCTTTTGAAATGTTTTGTGTTCATATTTTCAACACTCCCAATGTTTTCAAGTATCTAGGTACCTGGTGCTGTGTGGACCACAGCTCCAAAAAATTTAATTGAATACTTATACTTCATGAATAGCAGTCATGAATTAACTCTTTCCAAAATGAGGATGTATATGTGTTGAGACACACTGAAGAGGTTTTTTTAAAAAAAAATTAGTGCTATTACATAAAAATTTATTATTAAACTATAAATATTAATTTATTATTATATAGGCATAATATATAAAATGGAACTGTCAGCAGTTTTTGTAGGCAATGGAAGGAAAATCTACCCATTCTGATACTCCAACTTCTAAATAACCACCTTGGCTGGACTTTTCATAGAATCCAGACACAGAATCTGCAGTTTTGATAGTTTAGATCTTAAATTCTTAATTTCTCAGTTTTTAGTGCTTCATTTTTAAAAATCTAGAATAAAATAACCAAAAATAATAAAAAACAAAATAGCTAAAAGAAGCAAAAGAAGACATAATAAAATTTTAACTGAACAAAGTTAACAATAAAATACTGGATATACATCACAGAAATTATTACTATACACAAAATAAAGGTCTACTGAAAATACTGTGAGGAATACAAGAAACATGGATAATGGAAGGCAATAACTGAATATTAGGCAAAGTGACAAATTTTTGCACAATTGAATAATGGCAGATTAAAATGAAAATAAAACCAACTTCTCAAGTATGGTATAGACAAATATTTTTGATAGTATTTATAGTATGATATATCTCTACCTACTAAAATCAATAAGCTTCATATAGAATCACAAAACACTAAAGTCATTTCCAAAAATATCAGATACAGAATTAAAATATCTATATTACAACACTACCATATTTCTGTGAAGTTCCTACCACTAAGATAATTATAAAAGAGAGGACATATAAATACTTGAAAGGAAAATACAACAAAATTTGTATTGCTGAGAATGAAATTTTTCTACCTGAAAGCCAAAATTATTGTTAATAATTTGTTAAGGAAATTATCCCAAAGATATTATTAAAACATATCAAAATTTTGGAGAAATCAAAAGAATATTTTATTTTTCAGGAATAGACATAAAGATGAAGAGAAATGGAGTGTACTTATCTGTATCCTTTAAGTAAAAATATACAAGTGTTTAAACAATGAAATTGAATTTATAGTGTACAAAAATGTGTAAATGTCAGGTGATCCTGTTGTGACTGTAGATCTGTGGAACACATTGGAGAAGGAAAACTGGCTATGGGCAAGATAATTGCCACAGGGAGAAGGAAGTGGGTCCTAGATCACTATGACAGTGGTTCTTGATTTGTGCAGGACGTTGAAATTACTGGATGAAATTTTAAGAAAAAGCATAACAGTCATCCCCCTCTGAAAATCTGAGTAAGATCGTCTCATAGCAGAAAAAGCCACTATTCGGCTGTGATTGCAATGTAATTTCTCTTGTAGACTTTGAGCAACTTTTGGTACAGTTCTCACAAAGTAGAATATGGAAGCAATGATTGTTGAATAAATTAATGAGTAGATGGAAGGACCCAGATCGGCAGATGATGTTCTAAACAGTTGAGTGATTCGTTTCTCAGAGCTAAAATATTGTTTTTATTTTGTCAAAATATTTGGGAGAATTAAACAGTAGACTTGGTTTCTCTGTGTCCAAATCATGTGAATTTAACGTCAGTAAATTTTTTTTTGATACTGGATCTTTCTAAGTTGCCCAGCCTGGTCTCAAACACGTGGGCTCATAATCCTCCTGCATCAGTTTCTCTAGTAACTGGTACTTCAGGCATGTCACACCATACCTGGCTCAGCAATTTTTTAAAGTCTTAAATGAATAGGCCTAAAATATCACATGAATTACTTGAGAACTACCAAATTTTATATAAATATGAATTAGTACTTTTGTTCATGATAGATATAATAATAGGTTGAATATATACATTTTCTAATTTCAGAAAAATTTTACTTAAAAAAATGGCAGTTTCATGTGGATTAAACTTGTCCAATTCTGAAAAGAACATCTCAGTGAATATTTATATCCCATCTCTATATAGTTTCCTTGTCTGCACAATTGAAATTAAAAAGTTTATTATAAGATTTATAGCACTGATACAGGGTCAGGCAGTTTAGCAGAAATCAACAGATCAATTGCAATTGTGTGAAGTAGTCATGGTATTTATCAAAGGTGTCATGCAAATGACTAGGCTTGGAAGTTTTCATATTTTGAACTGAGAAAAAAACAAGGAAAGAAAACAATGGAGAAAAGTTATCAAGTGAAAGAAGGAAAACAAAGTGAGAGAAGGAGAAATGAAAAAGAGAATTTGAGGTCTGTTGGCTTCAAAAAATAATTATATACTTGGTACTGGAAAGGTGGTCAGCACTACAGAGCTCACCTGACATGTGTGAGGATCCATGTTCCAACCATTGCACCACATGCACAACTAAGTGTTGGAAAAACAAAACCAGATGAAAAAATAAATTAAAAATTGACTCTGTCTTTCCCTCTCTTTTAAAAAATTTATGTGCTGTAACTTTCTGTGATACTTAAATATTTATCAGAAGTATTTTAAAGGTGTGCAATCATTTCCAGAAAAGAAAATAAAGCTGTTTAATCTAGCACTTGTCAAATATTTAATGATCAAAAAATCCTTTTAATATATATTATGTGTTAGCATCCCCCCAAAAAATTGTTGTTAAAAAAAAGAAATTTCTTGTATAGGACCTATGTAGCATTCTACCAGATTTATGTTTATTTTGACAACTACTTAGGATTTGGGGACATGATCACATTGATGTTTGTTACCTTGCTTCAACTAAAATTCCTCTTAATTGCTTTTATAAGTGGAAGAGGATACAGAGGGGCTGGTAGAGACAGGACTGCTTTGCAAGGGCATCTTGCCTTTAGTCCTAGAAGTGGAGACATTTAGCTGCAGTGTTTGCTTCTCAGGATGAGTTTTGAGCGCTGGTCCAGTTGAATAGCATGAGACACAGTCCATTCTCCTGTGTCATTTATGAACTACCCAATATTATTTAAGCAAATGTTTTACTTCTATCATAAGAAGCTAAACTGATACTGTGATTTTAATCTTACCAATGAGAAAGCAATGGCATGTGGTAGAGGAGTTATAACTCTTCTAAAGTCCCTGAGATATTTAGTTGATGGGAAAAAAGGAAACTCTACAGAGGAGATAAGTAATTTTCAAAAGCATGAAAGTGACAAGTTGCAATCAGGGTTAGCATGAGTGGTAATGTGCTAAAATTTATTTATTTATTTATTTATTTATTTTTTTTAAAGAGAGAGGGACAGTGAGAGAGACAGAGAAAGAGAGAAACAACTTTATTTAGTTTTTCACATGGCCTTAGCTGCTCCAACGCTTAGTTGTGTACGTGGTGCTGGGGTTTGAACCCGGGCCCTGTGCTTGCCAGGCAAGCGCCGAAACCACTGAGCCACCGCTCCAGCCCCTGTGCTAAAATTTATATGCATAGGAAGGCATTTCTTCTAGAGAGAGAAATAATAGAACCTTCTGTTTGTAATTTATGGCATCATTTGATTTGGTCTTTTCTTCATTCAGTTACTGTCATTTCTATGTTTTGATTTGCTTGAATACAATTGCTTTGTAAGTGATTTGCAATTGTGCTAGATAGTTCTGAAGTAAATACTTTAAGAGTTGTCATGGATGTACCACAAAAGACAGTCTCATGTAGAAAATGTGACAGATATTTGTAATGTTTGCAAACAAAGTGAAATGATCTTTGACAGGATTGAACCATTTTTGGTGATTTTTTATCTGATCAAAGTTCTTTTAAAATTTTATATTTAGTTCAGTACTCTTAATTTTAATTATTTGATGAAACTCTATTTCAAATTAAATACATAATTCTTAAACAGGAAAATCTCAGACATATAAACTTTTAACTATAATCTACATTATCATGTGTGTGTATATGAAATAGTTTCCAAAAAGTTCATTTGAGTTAATTTTGGGAATATCTGTTGTTTGGTTAGAATTATTCTTTGTATAATAATCTAAAAATAAATATGACATCGTCATTGGCTTCCAGCAACAATGGAAGATACCAGTAGTTACTAAAATTCAACCAAGTAAGTAATTATACTCCTCAACTATCTCAGGTTATTATGAAAACCCAAGGCTCAGTGTAGAGGGTATTTATTATAACACCAAAGCTGCTATTAATGATGCAGAAAGTACTGACATAGTTGATAGTATATAGGCTGTTTGATGAAGTAGAAAGAGCAGGGCCTTGAAAGAAAAGCTTGGATTGAAACCAACTCAAGAAAGCTACTGATATTTACTAGGTTTATGAAATATGGGCAACCATCCTAACTTTTCTGAGTTTCTGTTTCCTAACTGACAAAACTGGAATACTAGGTGCCTATGAAGGTTGCAGTGGGACTTACGGAAAATACTGGCTAACCAATTCATGTGGAAACTTAATTATCTTTATAAAGCAATCATTCAAGTTTGTAGTCCTGTGTGATACTTAGTTGATCACAATGTCTGGGATGTACATAATCAGTGCTCAACAAATGACAAACGGATGAATTTTTCTAAGTCTATCTTTGAAGTTGGTAGGGAAGATATTGTTATCTCAGTGATGTTATTGTTCATCCCAGTGTCAAATTTACTTTTGATAACAAAAAATGCATTCATTATCAATTTAAACCTCAGGAAACTAATGATATTCTGAGCAGAAAAAGAGCTTAATCATTGAATCATTTACATGAATTAAATGCTTTGGGAATTTTTCATTTGTATACAAATAATAAACAATTGGAATTTGTAAATGAAAACAGTGACAGCTATTCACTGGTCTGAATCATTGTTGTTGAAGAAGAAAAATAAAATCTAAAGTAAATTGGTAGTTTTCTATGGGAAAATTTCATTTAACTACATAGGTTCAAGCTTCAAATGTACACATTTGAACTTGAAAAATAGGAGCAGTTCCCTTGATGGAGTAGGAAACCCACTGCTCCATCATTTTATTATAAATTCATGAACTTAAAACAAATTGTAGAAATATATTCACATGTAAAATTCAAATATAAATGGTTTTGTTTTTCGAATCATGATCCTTGAAGGAATAGGAAAGTTGAAAGAAACTCAGCACTTTATATTCTACTTAAGGGATATGACAATTGAGAAAGAGAAAGATATGGTCAGAAAAGCAACAGGGGAGGCAGAGAGTCAAATATTCAGATACCTAAAAGTTAGCACGTGGTACATAGAGTGAGCTGAATTAATAAAGTCAGGTACCAAGCCACCTGCTTAGGTGGGAACATAGTGAGAACCAGACGTCTGAAGGAAATCTAATACGAAGCCTCAAATGGTTTCCCAACGAACAAAGCAGTAGGATCATATGTGACAGAGCAGAAAGTTTGCATGGGTAGCATTTTTTCCTGGTTGTAGAACTTTGAAGACCAAGGACCTCCCATTATGTTGGTGATACTTCTCACTTCTCATGATATGTATCCATTATCTGGATATTTACCAATGTGGTAGGTTCCAAGTTGTCTTAATCCTGGCTTTATTCTCTCAGGAAAGAGCATATGGAAGACAGATTCTAGATCAGGCATATATAAATGCCATAGTAGTAAGACAGTATGAGAGCCACTCAGAGGTAATTTTACTTCCCTTATGATGTCTAGGATGTTTCTGTCCTCATTCTGAAGATTGAAAGGCTGTTCATTCATTCTCATCCTGCTTCAGGTTAAGGTCCGGTCTTCACAGTCTCACTTTGATTCTCTTAGAAAACCCAGGAATAGAGTTTATTTTTCCCCCAGCTCTCTGTATTTTGCTTGTGACTAAAAATCAATCATCTTGGGTTAGAGATACAGTGAGATATTAGGGGAAGATACTAATTACACAATGATTTTTGGACTATGAATCAGAGCGGTTCTATGAGTTCATGTACTTGAAGAAATGGTTGTGAAAATGTTTAGTTTTAATATCTAGATTATTTAATGATTAAGGGTGGATTAAACCAAACTCACTCTTAGAACATGTACTAAGTTGGCAGGCCAGACTCGAAAAGTGAAGTCTATATCAAGGGCCGTGGGCAATATAGCATGGAGATGTCCTCTAACACAGCTTCCCTCCAGACAATGTCAGTAAACCCTACTTTTGATTAAAATATTCCCACCCTTATATATTTTCTTATTTAGTGCTTGTTTCACTTAGTACATATTCTTTCTCATTCTCAGTGTTTAATATGCTTCATATGATGAGTCTCATTTTATTCACCATGATCTGTCACAGATTCAGAAAAATATCCAGCATACAATAATAAATATTGGTTGAATAAGGGAATAATGCTTAAATGAATGCAAAATTTTAAAATATTGCAAGAATTTGGAAAAATTGAAGAAATTGGAACTTTTCCCATTAGGACAACTGTGAGATATTTTCTTTATTATTATAGTTATTACCAGCATCTCTTGATTTTTCTTCCCCACCTTTTTCTCTTTGTCATTGTATAGGAGGGGTGCTGTTCCTGACATCAGTGACTCAATAATTATTATTTCAGAATTTATGTGGATAAAGTATGCTACTCATTAGATTACAGTTAGAAATTTTTGATATCTTAGTGTTCTCATATTTCTATAATGTTGTCAGTTATTGGGTTATAATCTAATAGATAAAACAAGCTAACATGATAACCATGAATCTGTCTTGTCTTTTATTTCGTGACTTACACATAGATAAAACTGAATAAATGTTGAAAGAATCAGTGCATTAGACTAACTGTTCAACTATATTTAACCATCTTCTTAAAAAATGGAAGAAAGTAATTTCTCATGGAAGAAAGTAATTTTGTGCTATAGAAGCAAGCATTCAACTTTAACTTCTGAGATGTGGTAGTGCCCCCTAGCTACAGCAGTGAGTATTGTCAGGTTAGTAAGAGATGGAAGTGGACTGTGCTTCATGTTGGTTTGAGGGCCTTGCGGTCTGCATCATCTGGGAGCTTATCAGAAATGCAGAATGTAGGATTCTCAATAAGAGTTTTCATTTTTTAAAGAGAAGGAGGGACAGTGAGAGAGAAAGAGGATCAATTTTATTTAGTTTTTCATGTGGCTTTCATTGCTCCAACACTTCATTGTATATGTGGTGCTGGGATTTGAACCCACATCCTTGTGCTTGCCAGGAAAGCAAGAATTTCATCTTAATCAAGGTCTTTAGGTCAGTTGCCTGTGCATCAGTATTTGAAAATCAATAGTTTATAGAGGTCGGGCAAATACTGAATTGCACTCAGGTATCACTTATGCTTTAAACATCTACACCTGTACAAGTAAAGATGGTCTACATAGCTTTATATTGGTAGACAATAAAGGCATTCTTCAAGCCAATTACTGTAAGGAGTATAACCTCCTCTGAACTCCCGTTTGTATATTGAACACCTTCCAGAAAACACAGTCAAAACAGTGTACCCATTTACTTAGTGAACCAATTTGCTGTTAAAATGACTAAATTTTCTGTCTCAATAAAGTATTATAAACAATTGCTGCTTTCCATTTATGTCTGTATCAAGGAGGTAGAAACTGGAAACAACATTTCTGTTTTTTGCTAAGAAATGCCTTTTCTTATCCAGAATTAGCTTAAGTTCTGAGTTAAATGAAGCTCTGGATTTTATACCCAGAAACATCTGCTTCAATTTGTGCTTGAAATAAAATGAGAGCATAAACCTTTTTCATTGATCTTCCTCTTTTCTGTGCTTCTACAGCACTTAAAGGATGGGTCACAAAATTATCATAACATTATAAAATGTTTTGTACTGAAGGATGTTGGTTTCCAATTAAATTGAAATGATCGACACAGATAACATGTTATGGAAATTTGAAGAAGAAATTTAGATTGATTGGATAGTCAAATAAACTAGTGGAGAAGGTAGATATTGAGCTTGTTTCTAAGGGATGAAGAATGATAGGATACTGGAGTGAAAAGGGCAAGAAATTTCAATAAGGGTGATGATACCAATGACAAAGCTATGAACAGAGAATGAACAAAGCAAGTTTCAAATTCATGAGGAAACCTGTCCAGGAAATGTGATGAGAATCACAATTAGGAACATTGACCAAGACAGATTGAGATCGGTATTGAATGCAGAGCTAAATTTGAGTGTTTGCTGAAATAGTTAGAGAAGTTTTGACTATGTAACAAAGTGGGGGAGAGCATTATAGGAATAAAATTTATTCAAAAGGCATGCAACTCTAATATTAATACAGTATTGCGATGCTGGGTCTTAATACATGATTGCTGAATATTAAGCAGAAGAACATTTAGTGATTCATGTAGTTTTCAGGAAAGAAAATTAGTTCTGAGGTCAATTAACTCTTTTTCAATTTGTTTATGTGTTTCACAATTTCCTAAAGGATAGTAGCAATAGAAAGAATGTTAGCCACCAACAGCAGCAGCAAATGTAGAAAATATACACTTGTCTGAACGTGGATTTCATGACACTTTTCCTATCAATACATATGCTCCAAAATTTCATGCACTTTGAATATTCTTTTTAGAGTGAATAGCTTTAGAAATGTTCTATCCTATTAGGAAATTTGCAAGACACCCAGGTGTTGATAAAATTCAAGTATTTATTTACAGCCTAGCACATTTAAATTTTTAAAAAATATTTTAACTGACAAATGAAAGTTGTATATGTTTATGAATGTGGATAGCATATTGCTTAGAAGCAGGCATATGGTATAAAAAGGGTAAATTTTGATGGCTAACATATGCGTTCCATTGCATACTTACACTTTTGTATGAAAAATCCCAATTTATCCCACTTGTATGTGTTATGTAAAAAAGGAGAAGAGAATGGTGGTGACTAAGGACCAGCAGAGGAAGGGAATTGGGGAGAGGGTGATCAAAGGATATGTAATTTGTTAGGAGGAATAAGTTTAAGAGATCCATTGTACAACTTGAGAACTACAGGTAAGAACAATGTATTCTTGCAGACTGCTAAGAGAATAGATTTTAGGTGTTCTCACTACATCCTAACACATTCCTGAGGATGAATCCCAAGGATGAATCACAGCTCCATTTCTCAGGATCACTTTCTGAGCATCTTCCCTCTTGCCTTCCTTGGTCCCAGCAGATTCAGGCTTTCAGACTGCCTGAGTCACTTCCAACAGTCACACTGATGATTTCACTTAGATGCAAGCAGAACTGTTCCAGAAATATATTTCAAAACTTCCATCTGAAATATTTTGTATAGATTGCTCATGACGACACAAACCCTTCCTGCAACGGCAAAAGAGTTCTTTTGGGGGTATTCTGATAGGTGGTATGTGCTTCCCATTGAAAGCACAGGAAGGTGACCGACTGGAGAGCTAATGGCCACACACAGTGAGAGGTGCCTCTGGTAAAAACCCCAGAATATTGAATCAAGACACTTTTCCCTTGGTGAATCCATTTTCCTTGTGAGGGGGACAAGCAGGCTTGATGTGAGTAATATGAGTGATTCTTCATGCTTAGAATTTGAGATTATGGTAAGTGAATAGCAAAAGAGGGCATGGAACACAATGCAGTTTATCCTTTCGATTTTCCATTCCAGTATGTTTACATAGAACCATCCGGAAAGGAAGCTAGTGGTCAAAAGGAGCTAGAAATCGAAACCTATGGGGTGGGGGAGTGAAAGGTCTAATATCTGAATCCGATTTCCACTTCTTAAATTACTTGTGTCATTAAACATTGGACTATTAGAAGAGCAATAGCTGTCGCCAATCAGCAACTCAATCACCATAAACTATTTTGAGAACATATGATAAGTTCAAATCAGTCTAATTAATTTACTTTTACATGTTTTATATCACCATTGATATTTTACACTCCTTCCAGATAGTATTATATCCAATAATGGCATACTTCCTCTATTGGAGGCACACAAAGCATATATGTTAATTTATACAGATGAACAGACTGAATCTCTTCATTCAGAGGTGTTAGGGAGATTGGAGTTTCTCTCAGTACTGAATCATGTTTTCTATAAGACCACTATGAAAATAACAGAATCAGGGGCTGGAGCGGTGGCTCAGTGGTTCCTGCGCTCACCTGGCAAGCATGAGGACCCGGGTTCAAACCCCAGCACCACGTACACAACCGAGTGTTGGAGCAACTAAGGCCATGTGAAAAACTAAATAAAGTTGTTTCTCTCTTTCTCTGTCTCTCCCACTGTCCCTCTCTCTTTAAAAAAAGAAAAAAGAAAATAACAGAATCTTAAAACGAAAATTATACAAAGACTATTAGACTGGAATTCTTCCAGCTTTAAACCAATATCACACTAATTGTAAAGACTATGCACATAAGAGTTGATTATTACTCCAAAGTTGGATGAAATTAACTTCAATGTACAATATTTCTCCTGTGAAGAGATTGTGGATATTTGTTGATGAGAAATTCTATAAAGACAATTCCTTTATAGCATCTATAAATCCTTGAGAAAACAGTACAAGTGGTAAAATATTTTTTGTGGGTTATTGTTGCATGAAGGTATTAGTCAGAACTCATAAAGTCATTCTTGGCTCTGAAGGACAGTTATAAATGTGTTCTGCTCTAAATTGCTGAGGAAATACAAAAGTGTATTATTATTTTTGTTTCTGTTTATTGGGAAAACTTTGGGAACTGTTAATTTAATGAGTTGGCTGCTGGGTGTTAAGTGTGACTGGCAAGAGCCATTCTTCACAAACTGCAATTTCAAAAGCTCCACTTTAACTTGAGAGTTTAGTATGAGGATTTGCTCCTGATTGAATTCATAGGACCAAAGCTCATAGACTTTTTTTTTTTTCCCATTGCGGGTCTCTATATTTTACTGTAGTTAATCATTATTGGAATTTTGGTGCTAAAATGAGAACATACTCTTATCTAGTGTTTTAAAGACCCTGTCAAAAAAGAGGCCTAGCATAGTGCAGCTCTGGATTGAAGTAGAATAGATGTTTCATGGGTAAAAATTCCCTGTAGTTTCACTGCCTTGTTATCCTGTGAGAGAATGCCTTCTTAGCAGAGGATAAAACAATTCTCTTCCAGTTCCAACTACAGAAAAAAGTTATAGGAGGAGCCCTAGAGCAAGAAGAAGTAGAAGAGGAGGGGAAAGGACTTAGGTAATGGGATTTGCTGTTTGGAGTATGTCCCCCATGGGATCATGTTTTGTGAACTTGATCCCCAGTGTGGCAGTGCTGAGAGATGGTGGGGTCCAGTGGGAACTTCTTAGGTTACTGGGGGAGTTACCCTCAGAAGAGACAAAGGTAGTATTCTTAGAATTCCTAAGCTCCCGCAAGAGCAAGCTGTCATAAGAGCAAGCCCTTCACCACACTGCTCTCTACCTTTCGGTTTCAAAGTGTGATCTCTTCCTCCTACACATACTGTGTACATCTGTGATGCCACCCATTGTTAAGCCCATCTCTGAGGCTAAATCAATGGGACAGCCAATTTTGTACTTTCAGCTTTCTAAACTAAGAGCTAAATAAACCACTTGTCTTCATAAAGTTATCCTACCTCAGATATTTTGTTACAGTAATGGAAACAAACTAATACAGGATTGATATTCATAGGCCCAAGATCAGTTTTTGCTTTGCTCCAAGATTTTGGCATTTAGTGCTTGCTGTGTTGGGTGTTTAAATATGCATTAACTTAGTTATCTCTTATCACAACTTTGCATGGCTTGTTAGAGGGACAATTATTTTGTATTTTCTAGCATACTTATTGCAATTACTGATATAATTTAATTTTGGCATTTTCATTTTGCAATGTTCTTTTTGACTTGTTCTACTTCTCTTGCCCCCTGAATGAGTTCTTTTTTTATTTTTTCCTAGCATGCCTTTGAAAAACTTCTTTAGGTTTTATTGCATTTTTTCTCTACTGTATTTGAAGATTTCATTTTTTTAGTAGTTGTCATCAGCATACAAATGAATATTCAATAAAATGAACTTCTGTATGCCATTGGATTCTATTCTAAGTACACCCTTTCCTCTCTGAGGCTGAAACAAACAAAAATTGACAGGCAGAATACTAGAGGTAGTAGTGCTAGGAGAGAATGGGCTTAAAAAATGGGACTGACTTTCAGGAGCCTGGGTACTTGGAACTTTCCCTGCTGCTGTTTTCTGCCGTTCTAATTCAATCTTGTTACAAGTCCAAACTAATTACTATTGTTCTATGTATTTAATTGATCTTTAGGTATGCATACATAGATGACTATTTTCTTTGTTCACCAGTCTCACTTCTGTTTAAGATATTATTTCTGGAACCATGTTATTTATATTCTTCCCTTACCCAGTAATTTAGAAGTTTTCTCAGTGTTTTTGTTTATCCCAAAAATGCCTTTACATACTTTTATTCTTGAACACGTTTTTTTCCTAAGTAATTAGTATAATTGGACAGCTATTTTCTCTCTAAATTTTAGAATCATATGTATGCTGTACTTCCTACCATTATTGTAGAATTTGTCATCATAATTGTCATTGCATAGGATTTGCTCAACTACTTTGTCTTGAAGTTCTGAGTAATGTGGGATCTGTGTGTGCCTCCAGAGAAACTTTTATTTCAGTGCTAGCTTACGTTCATGATTTTTGCTCCCTATCACACCTGATTTGAGCTGTTTTTCCTTATTTCCTGTAAGCTCACTGAGCTTTTTAAAAGTATTTTTTGAATTACTTTATCAGTCTTTGTTAGATGTTACCTCACAGGATAATTTTTCTAGTCCATGATAATGTTAGAAACACAAGACTCATATTAATTATCTATAAAATTATTTTATTCTCCGAATATATTTTAAAAATGAACCCATGATTATTACCAGTCTCAGATAAAATTTCACATTTTAAATATGTTTATGTTATATAACAAAGTTGGAGTAATGCTTTTAGGTATGATTTTGTGGTACCGACCAATAAGATTGTGTTAAAAATTTATTTGAAGCCAAATTATCTGGGGTTAAAATTCTTGCTCTTTCACTTAATAGCTGCATAATCTTTGATTAACTTGCTTGATATTTCTGGGTCCTGGTTGTCTCCATTTTTGTAAAGAGAGAAAATATTAGTAACTACTTCATAAGTTTTCTTTGATAAATGCACATATTGATACAAATAAAATAGAGAAATGCTTGGGATATGGTAAGACTAAAAATATTTTTTATTATTATCATAATAGTTACTGGCATTATCAAGTAATAAACTGCAAATTAATCACAAGATCAATAGGATAAAAAAAGAAGATGATGATAGAAAACAGCTTTTAAAATTTGGTTTTGTATATTCATCCTTCATTTAAAATGAACTGCATTGGAAAACTTCCAGCAAATGAACAAACCACTAATTTGAGTTTTTTTAATGACTTCCATTAAAGGGTTCATTTAAAATATGCCTCTGAGGAAGTATATGAAAAACTGAGCTTAAAAAGTGACATAAATTATACATTTCAGTTAAATGAGGTTCTAAACATATGAACCTGAATTCTAATGGTGTTGCCTTACATTGGTTTTAATTAGCACTCAAAAACGGTTTTGATACGAATTTGATCACCATTTTGGAAATATCCAAAGTTTCTAACAAATGATGCTGCAGTTAGAATATATTTTCTGTTTATGTTTATTCACCTCCCTTTTAACATTTCAATAGCATTTTATATGCAAATTAAAAGGTCTTCTTGCCAATATTTTGAAAGTTGGTATTTTCAGCTATAAATGTTATTAAAATTATATCTTCATTTTCCAACTGCAGAAGAGTGGTCTGAATTAATATAAATCCGTGTAAAATATGCATCATGGGTTTGTTGAGGCAGAATTTAAGTTCCTTTCCCTTCCCCTATGGAGGAATATGAAATGCAGCATATTTACATCAGGGTATTCATATTTGAAATTCCATAGAGAAATGATTCTTTGGGGTAGGTGCTTTGTTTAATGATAGAATTATTTGGAAATAAAATATCCCACATCTGGGATACAACAATTTATTCATTGATACACCTGATCCTCAAGACTGAGATTTTGTCTTAGGCATTTATAAATCTTGAATTCCTATTGTTAGAGATGGTGATTAAAAAGATGGTATTAAATTTTGGGTATATGAAAGTACAATGAAAGAAAATAAGAGTACAGGTTTTCACAGTGTGTTCCAGGCAAGAGAAAAATTTGCAACAAAATAAACCTAAACTGAGCAAATGGGCCTATGTAGCCCCATAGTGAGATTATCAGTGGTTCCTCCTGACCATGTTAAATGCTGGGACCAGAACTAAGGAAGATGATACCCTAGAGCTTAGCCTTACTAGGGTAAAGGCCAAAGGGGAGAGGAGTGGCACAAACTATGTCAGAGATGACCTAAAGATGATGTAGTACTGTGGTACCAATTTGGGGAGAGAAGCCGACTCATGGGGCCAGCTGGTGGAGGCAAAAAACATGGCACCACCAACCTTGGATTGGATATCCAAGGACTGGATATTAGCAAGATATTTACAAAAAGAGACTGAAGATCAAAGTAATAATTCTGATCTCAGCAGAAGACAAGATAACAGACCAAATTCCAATATGCCTGAATTTCTGAAGTGCAGCTTTCCAAGGTCCACAGTCCTAACTGGAGGGCATGAAGAAGCTAGAACTAATCCTTCCAATATGATATACAGTGTGTAATAAAAAATTACATATAATGAGTAATTCCCACTTGACATTCAGCTTCTTCCATTAAAAGAATTTTAGCACCAATTGAAGAAGAGTACTTAAAATTTGAAGAAGATAAAGACATTGGGGCAGGAACAGGGAGTTCTGATTATTTTCCTCCTACACTTCTTAGTATTTTATTACCAAAATTGCCTTCAGAACTAGAAATGGCATTACTCACAATCAGGACTGAGAAAATTGTTCTGAAAGATGGGAGACATTTTATTGATCCCTGTATGGTAATTAGTGTAAAGAGTTTGAATGGGATAGATTTAACTCCTGTGGTTCAAGAAAAAAAGATATATATGTTCATTTTAATTGTGACATTTAACTCCAGAAACATACTGAAAAATTATAGTTTTTAAATTCATGCAGTTATCTTGTTTAAATTCAAATATTACAATCCTATGAAAATGTTTACCAGAACCACATGTTTTGCTTTTATGGAGATGTATGAAATTAAAACTGAGTCAATTGTCATAGAACTGTAGAAGAAACTTGCTGAGGTTAAAAGAAATTGCCATTATTGAAAAGGAAAATTATCTTTATCAGCATCTAACTTTGCAAAAGAAATGATCCTGACACGAATAAACAGGAAATTCTGTGAATTTTGCCATTTAGTAGAAATCATCATAATTCCATGTAGCATATACATTCTCCAAGAGGCAGGAAGTGAGCTATACCCATATCAGTAAGCCAAAGTGTGTCCATCGCAAAGCTTTATCACAGAACTCAAAGTCCAGCACATCACCAACACATAAAAATCCTTTGGGTATAGGTTTTTTGTAGATTTGGCAACATGTTTTTGCTTTCCTATTAATTGTGCAACTAATAGTCTATTCTCTAATTTACCAGTGCTTCTATCTTGTTTCCTGTAACAATACTGTTACAGTAGGCTGTACGCCCATTATAAAACAATATAGCAATAAGAATGTACTAGAGTTTACACATCTGCTTATGTTTTCCCCAGTATGCTCATTAGTTTGTGTTAACTTCAGCCCAGGGTAAGGTGATTAGGATGGTATCAAACT
>PVKS010033593.1:0-21596 GCA_004027875.1 Aplodontia rufa | reverse complement strand
ATTATTCACACCCTGGAAGCAAACAGCAACATTTTATAGGTTAAGAAACTGAGGCTCATTAGAGAAGACGGTATTATGGCTTTTGATATCAAATGCATGGAGATGGAAAGAATTATGCTTAGTGAAGTATCCCAATCTCAGAGACTCAAGGGCAGAATAGTTTCTCTCATCTGTGGATGCTAGAATATGTGGGGAAGCAGTAGGGTAGACGGCTAACCTAACAATACTTCAAATTGAATGACTCTCAGAGTAATAGGGGGATGGCTCCCTAGGATACTTGAAGGCTTAGGGAGGAGGAGGGGAAGGGGGAGGGTGTATGAAGAACTCATAGGAGTCTGGAGAGTGGGAATATGGGGAACCATCCCAGAAGCCAATGTCATTCTTCCACGAGCTACCCATTTAACGCATGAGTTCTTCTGGGGGAAACTGCAACAGGTGAAACCCAAGGTGGTCATCCATGTTTTGGCATTACCCCTGGATAACAAAGTATATATACATTGATTACTGTTGGTTTGATAATGTTTTCCCATCAATTGTATCTCTATATACTTCTAATAAAAAAAAAAAAGAAAAAAGAAAGAAAAAAAAAGAAACTGAGGCTCAAAGAAACTATGTCCTTGGCTAAAATAACAGTCAGTGACACCGTTGGATTGAAAACCCTCAATCATTTGATTCCAAAATGATCTCTGCTTTTAGCCATATAAAATATCCTTAATTATATTTTACTTTCCATCCAAGCAGGCAACCACCCTTGCTCTTCATCTGGATGTGAAATGTTTTGTGGAAGTTTTGAGGTGTCAGAGGTTGACTAGCAGGGAGCTGACTGTGGGAAACACAGCAGGGATTTGCTGACACACTGTTCCAGGTGTGTCCATTAAATCCCTGACACCAGTGCACCAGGAGCTAGGATGGAGGCCTCCTGGAGGCACATTCTGCACTTACTCACTTCTCAAACTACCTTTTCTCAGTTTTAGTCAAGAACTGAAACAGAAATTGTGCAAACATTCACTTCTCCACAGTGAATCTGATAAACATGTTGGCATCTCCTCAAACATAGACTTTCTGTTGGGCATAATAATAATCCATGCTAGAATTTTTCCATTTTGGTGAGATAGCTGAACCTGAGAACGCTGCTATACACACACAGCAGTAAGCTGATTATGAAAGCAACTATAACCATTTATACAGACAGCCATTCAAAAGTAACTCAAAAAAGAAGGAGGGTCTTTCTGCACACTTCCAGCGAAACCCTTACATGGTGGTGTCAAGAGGTTTGCATATTATTCTAGATTAACAAGGATGATCTTTGGTTTAGAAGACCGCACACAGCTCAGGTTCTGACTGCATTTCTGCTCCATAAGTCATCTGAGTACCTCGCTCCTAGGGCAATTTACACTTTGGATTCTTCTGCACTTCAGCCCAGCCTTGAGGTTATTAGAGAATAACCTTGTGACTGAGCACAAGGTGCTCAAGGGAAAGTTAAAACTGGCTTCGGAAGACTTAAGGTGCACGGTGTCTCCATACTTCTCTAGGTATCCAGGCACTGATGTCCTTGACAAGATTGCCAGCCTGGCCCAGTCACCAGCTACCACTTGTTCTTTTTATGCAAAATAATCTTGCTTACCTGATTAATCTAGGAAAACCCTTTATTACCTTGCCCTCATCTTACCTTCCTGAATCCACTGGCCTTTGCATTTTAAAGAGGATGGCAGTGAATTCAAATAAACCCCTACCTTGTGGGGCTTACAGGAAACAGATGAACAGGAGGCTCCTGTTTTAAACCTTGTGAGAACTATCTGGCAATGCCAGAAACTCAGGTCCAAGCAGTAACCAGTTGGCTGAGTGGAATTTGCTTTATAAGCTAGCAGAAATACCTCTGTTGCCAAGAGATTTAATTAGCTGTGTGTTTTTAATAACAAGTAATATGGTATGAGAATGTTAATTGTGATCTTGTTTATAGTGGCAGAAAAAAACCAAATAACCTAAGTGTCCATGAAAGGGGGCAATTAAATAATTCTATAATACTTAATACCATGGAATAAAAAGAAATGAGGTGGAAAGTGGCCCTCTAAACTCTGACTTGGAAAGATGTTTAAGATATGTTTTTAAATGAAACAAGCAAATAGAAGAACAAAATATCTAGTAGGAAATCACACAAAAACAGCCTTCCAAATTAATTTTATATATTTTCTCTTGGCACAATTATTCACTGGCAAATGCAAAGAAAATTGTTTGGAAGCAGGAATACCAAACACATATAATTGTGGGAAAGAGGCTAGGGTTGGGGAAATGATCTAAACAGGATTTTTTAAACATATAAAACACATCTGTATTTTTCTTTTTAATGGAAAGGTAGCAGCACTGTAGTGACTACAACATTAAATGCTGAATCTGTGCTTGTGAAATACTGCTGAATCAATACACAGCCAAGGGACATTTGAGATGAAGTGCTGGAGGGACATTAAGACAGAAAGTTATTTTTCAGTTTCACCAACATTTTACTTCTTGCCTACTCTTGAGTTGGCTACAAACACTGCACAAGGGAATTCAATGATGTGAAGTGTTCTTAGAAGATGACTTCAAGCCCTTGTCCTGGCTAATGGGCTTCCTGCTCCTCGTGCAAAATATCTGATTCAGATGATATACTGATCAGAAGTTACTACTGACATCTCTCACTCTGACTTTCACCTGTAGGACACTACTCCAGAGGTCACTCTTCCACCTCTGAGCACCTTTCTTATGAGAGCAGGACATGCCTACTAATGGCTAAAATATATCGAATGATCTTTTCTACATAGCTCTTATGCTGATGCTGATTCTTTCAGGCAAAATGTTTGAATGGAGGGTACAAAACCAGTGGATGACAACCTAACAAAAATCATCTGGTGTCAGAAGCTGTCATTAACATCTGTTGATACGAACACAGCCCTAAGAGCAGAGGTAGAGCCCTAGGAGAGAAAGTTGTGACTTTGTCTATTGAACTTAATAATTGCATTGACAAACATTTATGGACATGGACACCAAACCATTTTCAACTGAAAGCTCAATTTTAATTTTAAGGGCATAGGTGATAAATCCTTCTAAATAAGAACTTTTAATTTAATCATCTGATATCTCATTTTATATTAGTATATTTAGGACTTTTCAAATCTCAATAAACTAAAAAAAAATCTCAATAAACTGAAAAACGAGGGGTCATTTTGCCTTATTTCTGTGATTGAATTGCATCTGGAATAATTGAGACCAACTGTTTTTCAGTCTCCTCTCATCAATACCAAAGACAGTAATAACACAATGCCACGGACTGATGGAGTTAGTCATGAAAAAAGCAATTCTAAAATTATCTTTAGGACTTATTAGCATCCTGTACAATGTCTAAACATGCTTGTACAAGAAAATAATAAAACTTCTTCTCCCTTAATTTTGGTTATTTTACCAACCCTTTTTATTTTGTTCCCATGGAACCAATGTTGATTTCTGTGTCTTTTAACTTCCTTAAAAAACCAGTTTATATTATTTTTGTAATTCTTTTTAATTAAAAGTATTTAAAATTTTTAATAAAGTTCCTGTGGATTATCTGTTCTGCAGCTCGCATGATAAATAAGAATAAATTTTGCCGAGTAGAACTGGATTGTTGTTAAGATCTTAGCTCCTTTTTCTCTCTCCATTTCTTTCCCTTCCCATTTCTTCCTTTCATTTTAAACTTTTAATATCAGAATCTTCAAATTTGTACAAATGGGAAGAAAATAGTCCGATAACCCATACTGTATCTATTCTTTTTCAAAAATTCTCAATTATCTATATTCCTTAAACACTTAAAAACAAAGCTCAGACATTATTTGAAAAGACTTTTTATATATCCTAACCAAAATGTCATTATCATAGTTAAATATATGACTATAATTCCTTGAAATAACTTGTGATGGCTAATTTTTAATAAGTTGACAGGGTGCCCAGATTTAGTCCAACATTTTTCTGGGTGTTTCTGTGAAGATGTCTTTAGATGAGATTAGCATTCGTATAGGTAGACAAGCAGAATGCCCTTTCTGATCAGAGTAGGTCTAAACCAAATTTCTGAAGGCCTAAATAGAATGGGTAGTCCCCCAGGCAAGAGGAAATCCCTATGACAGATGGCAATTTATTTGGGATAATGGCTATTTCCTTATCTTTGGACTCCAACTAAAACATTACTTCTCTTTGGGTCTCAAACTTTCTGGCCTTTGGACTCCAACTGAAACATTACTTTTCTTTGGGTCTCAAACTTTCTGGCCTTTGGACAAGAACTATACCACTGGCTTTCCAGGTCGGAATGAAACTAAGGCATCAGTGGTTCTGTGTCTCCATCTTGCTGATTCATCCTGCAGATCCTGAAACTGTCCTGTTTCCAAGGTCCTTATTACAATCTCTTTCCACATTAACCTACATCCTATTGGTTCTGTTTCTCTAAAGAGCATGCATTGTTTAACACATCACCTGAACGCGTGCATCTTCCCTTAATGGTTCAAACATACTTTAAATCAGTATCCAAATAAGTTTCACGTAGTATTTTTAACATTAATTTCCTTTGTAGAAAAGTCATAGAATATTTTCCCTTTTCTCAGATTTCTGAAATAACACTAGAATATACATATTATACAGAATATTAAAAACAAAATTTTGGAAGATGATTGCATGTTTACAATCAGCATCCATACTTTCAATGTGTGCAGGCTGGGCATGAGACAGGAATTGAAGCTCAATCGTACTAAAACTTATATGCTGAAAAGTTAATGAGCTCCCACTCTGACTCAAGCTTCCACATCTACAAAAGAAGAAATGCACGTATAAAGCACCTATATAGCCTTACTCACAGGGATGAGATTAAAAGGTAACCTTGCATGATTAAATAGTTTATTAAGTACAAAAAGTGAAAATATTCATCTGTCAATATCAGCAACATCATCTTCATTCAAAGAAATTTCCTCGATTTTTTTATTTGCAACTGGAATCTTATTCTCAGATACGATGTGCACTATTAATGCAAAGCTGTGTTGCTTTATTAAAATGAACAAATGCAAATGTATTATACAGTCTTGGATCTGGAGTAATTTTGTCAGTTTGACACATGCTCGAAAGTGGTAAAGGTTGGTGCCTTAAGGTCACCGACTCAGACACTCACCCAGTACTATTGAGGTAACTCTGCCCCAAGCTGCAGTCCTTTGACAGAGAGGATGGATTGAACCAAAAAGCTGGCAGGCACTGCCCATTGCTGTGTCTCTCATAGCCATAGTCACTGTTGGGGGAAGAGGCAAGATAAATCTTTCAGTAGGTAGATTACCAAGAACAATTCCATATTAGACCCTACAAGCAACTTCTACTCCAGTCAGTCAAAAAGTATGTATTCTCTAAATCAATAACTTTAAAATGGACCTTGCTTTTCATAGACTATCAAATACCCAGGAAACATCTTGCAGAATTGATAATTCCATTTAAACACCTTTAAGCTAAAAGGGTGGACTAGTTACCATTAGAAGGATATACAATACTGATGTTAATTGGAATACAGGCAGTGGTGACAACTTCTCCATAGAGTTTAACAGCCACATGTGGCACAGTCCTCATTATCGGTGATGTCTTTGGGATGCTCTTCCAAGACATCTGGATCTACCAACTAGAGCTAAGCCAGGTTTCCCTGTGCAGAAACCATATGCTTTAAAGTCACAGCCAAAAACCCAGCAAATGTCCTTCAGGATTATCTAGACCATCCCTAAGAAAAAATTTTGTCCTAGGCAGTTAGTGTTGGCAATTGGGACTAAGAGCTTTACATCTTCTTCCTGGTTTGGAAACTATCCGTGTTCTCTCTCAGCCCCATCCCATTCTTACTTCCAAAACCTCTGAGTGGCCTGATATTCTTGGTTTCTGGAAGATGAAACTGGGCACAGAGGATTACAACAAATTGCACCTCCACATGCACAGACAAATTGCAGGCAGCAATCAGCACGCATTAGTAGGAATTGGCCCATCTGTGTAATGGAGGTGAGATGCTGGCGCACGAGGGGTGGGAAGGAAGAAATCGCTCAGCGCCAGGACCTGCCTCCAGGCAGCTGGTACTTAGAATTCTGCACGTACCAGCTAGACTTGGTGCTGTTTCAACACTTCAGACTCACTGCCTCCAAGAAACACAGTGTTAACTTCAGGGAATTACTCTAGCAATGACCAGCAAGGTCAGCTGTGGGAATGTTCAGAAAGCCAAGCTAAAAGGGAACATTCAGTGACAACACTTTTCATTACATTATAGTCAGTGGAATCACCAAAACTCCAGCCACTGGTAGAAGCCCAAGAAGGTCATGGTGAGCTTTCCAAAAAATTTTCAGAAATCATGCAGGCCCCTAATCCCATTTGACCAGAAAATCTTACAATGGCCTTGTCAATAATTCAGTTTCTACTTGTCAGAATGTGGTTCAGCTAGTGAGATGAGTGGCAGATCCCATTTGCAAATGAATGCAAGGCCTGGGCCAAGAGTGGGGTGAGTGGGACAGGGAAGAAGAGTTGCCTGATTGCTTTCCTTATCCCATGTTCCCACCACTCTGCAGTGGCTTGCAACTGAAAATGAAAATCAGGAGCAATGTGCTGGTTTATTTTGGAACCTTGCAGACAAGTAACCCAAAAGAAGTGTTTCCAGGAGAAACCAGAGAATTGGGACATCTCTCCTCATCTTTTCTCTTAAATTTTCTACCAGAGAAAAATTTGCTCTCTGCAAATGAATGACAATTTCATTGCCAAAGCTACACTGGTAGTGTAACATGCTAACTTCCTTTGCAAAGCCTCCTTGAATGAAGTGCGTGATGGAGAAAGAGATGTGATAAGTGACTTAAATCCTCATGAGAAGCTTTCCTGTGAAAGTATTTCAGGGTGTCAGTGCCAAAGGGAAGAACGGGTATAAAATATTTTTGTTGCTGTAATACAGTAATGCTGCACTGACTAAAACAGAATTCACCATTGCAGAGGAACCTCATAAGGAGTATGAGCGCCAATGTAACTGCAGTCCTGTTGTCCTCTGGTTGAGCCCAAATGGTTATAGCACTGGCTCTTAACTTGCCTTATCCACCAATAAGAGGCAGGCAGCCATGGGTTCTAGTTCAGACCACTGGTGCCCAGTTTTACCAGTTTTCCCCAATATTACTCATTCAGAGAACATTTCTAGTGGCTTATTGTAAGAGAATGCAAATTTTTCTCAAATATGAGAGGTGTATATACACAATGTCTCAGCTCAATCAATGATATTTTGATGAACAGGTATTTTACCAGCTAGAAACAAATTGTTAAAGAATGACTAGTTCTTATCCAGATCATGTTTCCACTGTTTAACATCCACATACCTATTGAGTCATTGCTTTCTCTAAACTAAAAATAAACACACAAACACCCACACATAAGTGCACAAATATATACAACACAAATATAAAAGAAGAGAAAAATAAAGTAACAAAATGTGATGGAAATTACTAATGGAATAATGATTTACCATCAATAATTTATCTCACCTAACTACTAAACGTTTTCCAAGAATAAGTTAAGGGCATTGTTGGTCCCACAGGCTAAGTTTCTGATTAGCAAATATTTCAGGAAGAATTCTACAACACTGAGTTTAGTTTGAGCCTCCCAAAGTCTCAGTTCTTTTCATATTAACTAGCTCCTTTATTACTAGGTTCAGAGTCAAAGATTCACAATGCCATTGAATCTGTTCTTGCACTGAGTTCATGAACAATCTTCCACATCATTTGTACTCAGCTGACCACTACTGCTTGAAAACCTTCAGGGACAGGGAATTTGCAGCCTCATAAAGCCATGGTTCCCTACTAAGAACCATGAAAGACTATTTAGATCACAAATGTTTGTGCTCTGCCAAGTCCACTTATTTTCAGTGTTGCTGTCTGAAGCAACATGGAATGGACCTGGCTTCTCGTCTTGACCTCAGTATCTCTCAGCTCTATGAAGATGATTGCCAGCTATCTTTTCAATCCTCTTTAAATCTAAATAAATGCCTGGTTTTTTCATGCACATAAGCACACAGGTAGTTAACCATATTGTTCCTAGGACATACTCTTATAAGAATCTGAGCTTGCAATTAGCCCTCTTTATGTCAGTACTACTTCCAACCTAAACTTTCTGCAAAGGCCTTGTGGATTTGATATACAGAATGACTCTGTAGGATAACTGTGCAAACTCACCAGTCGAAATCAGCCTCAGTGCAGACACAAGGTTCAGATTCCATAGCTCCTGCATATTTTCCTTGCATGCATTTCCGCTCTGATTTTCGCTTCTTGTATATCCTCTTGGCTCCCATGATGCATGCTTCCCCCTGTGAGCAGACAAGCATCACACACAGCTGGGCACATTAGGGCAGTTGAGAGAGATATTCACAAACTTTAGTGTAATATGGATTCTAATATCATACTTCATGCTAACAGCATTTGTTTTGATGTCTATCAGTATATGTGAGTATAAAGGCAATC
Organism: Aplodontia rufa; assembly: GCA_004027875.1. Taxonomy (NCBI): domain Eukaryota; kingdom Metazoa; phylum Chordata; class Mammalia; order Rodentia; family Aplodontiidae; genus Aplodontia; species Aplodontia rufa. The sequence goes on along the minus strand of PVKS010033593.1, from coordinate 13,101 downwards.
CTAAGATGTACTGAGAATTCATCTAACAAATCCATAACTCGATATACCTAACAAATTGGTATTAGGGAAGAATTAGGATCTGAGCTACAAAGGATACACAGATAAGATAGATTATAACTAGGTGGAAAATCTGTAGTAATTAAGTTCAATTCTCCTCTAACAAAATATTTATACAGTTGGTCATTTATGAGCATATGAAATAAGAGTATTTCTAAAAAGTATAAAGATCCATTTTGTTCTGATTTATTATACCTCTGCCTACACAACTTTATAGCACTGATTTTATGTTCATCTCCCAGACAAATAAGAGAGCTACATTCAGTGTTTTTCCATGAAATAAATGAAAGCTTTGAATATCACAATGCTTATGGACCCCAAAGGGGAAATAGTAGAAATGTAAGTGAGTGATAATTTTATTGTTGAGCCTCTGAATAGGATGGGTGTTTCTGGTTAATGAAGTGCCCACTGTCAAACATAGCTCCTATTGTGTTTCTGCTAGACCAGAGAGAATTGTTTTTAATCCATTCTACACTGTCTTTCCTGAGAAAACTCACTGTAACTGGCCTCATTACACATCTTTATGTAAATATATTACTTAGTCCTGGTTTTGGGGTGTACGATGTCACTGCCTGAACAAGGCTCTGACTTTGTAGCAAGAGCTTCCTCCAGATCCTCTCAGGGGCATGAAGAATGGATTCTGATATGAGCTGAATAACTGGGAGATCAGGATATAGGGAAGTTTCCTATTCACAATTCTGTATTCTTGTACTCGCGATGAGTAGGCAAGGAGGAGGCAAGAGGCACTATATATTTCCAGGGAATTGAGGCAATGGGGAGGAAGGATTTGTATGGCACTGCTCAGGGAGGATTACTTTGTTATTTTATGCTTCGCCTCTGCATTGGAAGATAAAATGGAAGATCTTTTCCTCACCCTGCCCCCAGCATGCCAGAGTATGACATGCTCAGATAAATTATGTTTGGATCTCAGTGCTGAGTTGGTATTTCATTTTGAGTTGTGTATCTAAGCCAAGCACAGTTGAATTTTATCTCATTATATTCCAGCATAATAAAACAGAAATAACTTCACAAGATATTAATGTTGAGTTTGTTCAACGCTGTGTAATGCAAAATATGTAAGAAAGGATAAAAGGGCATCTTGGCCTAGAGATCTCCAATTTCTAAGCTTTGAGGATGAGCTTTCCTTCAACATCTCCCCTGCCTCCTTCCCAGAGCTCAATTTCTGCTCCTTTCCCTTACCTGGCTGTGTAGCTGCCAAGGCCTGTAGTCCTCCTCGGCACACCGTCTATCAAAAATGGACTTGTAGTCCACTTTAACCAGCTGCCATTCGGAGCGGTGGCTGAAGTGTCCAAACACTCTACAGGGTTCACGATGATAAAAATAATCATGATAATCACAATGATAACCGTATGCATTTGTTGTGCTTACTACTGACACATGGTGCTCATAGAAATGTCGTTTGTTATGCTGAGCACATTACATGGCTCACAGCTTTATATCCACAAAACACATTTACGAAGAGGACATTCTGGGCTCCACATTGCAGATAGATATATGGAGACTCAGAGAGGTTTGCCAGCACTAAAGTTTAGCCATTCACAATGGCTCATCCAAATCCCAGGGTATTTTATGTAAAAGCCCACTTGTGTATATTGTACCATAAGAATAACTAATATAATAAGACTGAGCAAACAATCACAAATCATGCATTTTAGGTGGTCTGATATCATATTTGTAAATCTCTAGCTAACATACCTGTTTCCTGTAGCTTCCATGCTCTTTTGCCTTCCCACTAGTCTGTAGAAAAGTATTTAGCAGAGCCAAGAGGTAATTACTTGCTTCTGCATTGACCATTCTAGTCTCTTCCTTCAGAGATTCAGGTGCTTAATGCAGTGTTTAAATCAACAATCATGGGTGTATGTAAAGGCCACAAAATGGAGTTTTAGATCAGCTTTTGAAACTTTGTGTTTTCAAATATAAAAATTGAATAGAGGCAAATTGGAGAATAGATTGCTAATCTAGCTATGTTTTCTTTGGGCAAAAGCATAGCTGTTTGGCACATTAAATTTATCCTCATTTTTTCTATCATTGAAACAGTGCAAAATGAGGTTAGGAAATGTACCAATTATTTACTTTGATTTTGAAATTTTCATTGATTACAGGATCAACTACTATGACACCTTCCTTTTCTATTTTTCCCATGGCCAATTTTCTCAGAGAAAAAAAAATCACAGTTTTGTATTTCAAATTCAAAGACTAAGTTTTGAGACTCATAGGCAGCCGAGTCATTAATCAATTCTTTCACAAATTAATGATCGTCACTTTTCAGACAAGAATGAGTGTAAATGCAATTTCACAAGAACAGATTGTTCTCATGGTTTTCCTAATATGCCTCACAATTGGGTTAGGTAAAGAGCCAGGGATAAATAAAATCCCTTGTGGGGTTTTGATTAGATGTTGTGTTCTGACTGAAAGACAAATTATTCTTATGTGCCTGAGATTTTCTGCATATACCCTCTGCTTGCATTAAAGTTTTAAATGCATGGCTTTATTTTGTCTTGAAATAATTCCTTCTAATTTCCCTGAATTTATTGAGTATAGAAGGCAAAGAGGTTTGCCTTTCTGCTACCACTCCCCAACCTTGACCTCCTAAAACCTATGAAAGAGCCATGAAAATAGTTGCCCACATTTGTCTTTCCTTTCTGCTGTAGTAGGATGGAGTGGCTGTGCTCACAAATTCAAACCTAACAGCATCAAATCAAAGCCATCTGAGCTATAAAACATCATTCAGGATTTAGTCTTTCTATTATGGCTGAACCTCACCATAGCTTTCTACTTACGTCATGATTAAAGTTTCTTCTCCAGGCTCACCCAGAACCCCATCCACAAAAAGCGGAATAGATGTGAAACTGTATTTGCTCCAAGATCTCCCTTCATCAAAACTCAACCTAGTGACAGAACAAAACACGTCAAAGATCTCAGGAGATAATCCAAAAAAACCTTTCTGAGAAAATATACTATCAACAGGAGAGGATACATTTTGAAAGTAGCCAGGACATTGTCAAAATGAGCACTCCTTCCATCTGATTAGATGTTCTTATATCAATAGGCAGAAATACAGACAGCCAAGCCAGTAGCACCCAGATGTGTTAAGATCCCAATGAAGGAGAATTTTATGAAACAAGAATAAGAGTCTTTGTAGATTTTTTTAAACTTGGATATTTTATTAGTCTTTAGACCTCTCCTAATCCTTATTGCTATCTAGTAGCACACTTACCTGTGATCCTAAAAAGAGCAATGGCCTGGCAAGCCTTAGATGGATTCCAATGGACCATCCTCTAAATGGCAAATTCCTAAGTGTGTGTGGTTTTACGCTGTCATAAATCATAACTCATCCAACTGAATTAATGAATGAGAACAGAAGGATGGGCTTTGGAGAAAGAGAGTGGAAAAACATACCATTCTGGTGGCTACCACTATGTTCTGAATGTTGGAGCCTTCCCCAAAATTTCTATATTGAAAATCCAGGCACCAACAATTATTTCAGCCTCCAGAACTGTGAGAACAAGTTTTTCCTTTATGAGCTGCCCAATTTTTGGCATTTTGTTACAATGGTCCAAAGAAACTGAAATAGAAAGGAGCTTTTCTTTTGCTCTCATTCTTTATGGATGCTGTTCCCTAACTCAGCCTTGGTTTCTCTTCAGTCATCAAAGAACACGGTGGAGGGAAAAACCAGGCTTTTGATGTTGAATAAGTTCACATGTGAGAAAGCCACTTTCAAACACAGAGGAGGAAGCCTACGGGAAAACTCTTTGGAACTTAGACCTTGCCCACCCAAGGGTGGAAGACTTACAGGCAGAGTGGCAGAACATCATCTCAAAAAAGGAAGTTGAGGAGGCTTCACAGGATAAACAAGGTAGGAGTCATAAATGGCTAATCCATGTGCAGAATGCACATCAGAGTACAAACCCTAAACTCGAGGAGACACTATTTGGAACACAACTGTAAATAGTTTGACTACTCAGAGACCGTAAGTGATAGTAAACATCCTTCTACTTGTGATTGTACTGAGAGAAAAAGGTACCAGTGATGGTGTTGTCTCACATGAAAATCATAATGCAGTTCTTTGGGGGACAGAAATTGCCCCTTCTTCTTTTCTACTTCTAGCCCTCCTTTTGCAAAACTTCAGGCAACAGCCTTCTTTTAGCAAAGGTACAGATCTCACTCTAGCTTATATTAACAATATACAAAGCACAGTAACAGTGCAATAGCCTGACTCCCAGGCCTGTCCTGTAGTGCAGAACAAGCAGGTGACATGTCCCCCAGCAGCAAGTGCCCTTACCAAAGATGTCGAATTGGAAGAGAAGTGTGCTTCATAGCAACCAGGACTCCACCTTGATCCAGGTACAAAACACTGTGCTCTTCCTCGAAGATCTAGATGAGGAAAACACACACATGGACACACATCCACACACACCCAGGGTACAGAGAATCAGCTCTCATATGAGGGCAAAAATCCCTTCCATGACAAAGACGGATTTTCCCCAAAACTTTGGGAGAATATTGTTTATTTTAAAAACAAATAGCACCTATTTATGTAAATGTTTCCTCATCCTTATTTATTTTCATTTTTGATGATGTCAGAAAATCAGGAAACTGTCATAAATTACACATCTCTAGATTGAAAGAATCATAGAGACAGGTCACTCGAATGGCTCATTTCTACAGATGAGAAAACTAAGGTTCAGACAGATGTAGTGACGTGCCTAAGACCATGGAAGCAGCAATTGATGGAGCTGAGACTTGCTACATCACAGCACCATTTGGAGATCTAACTATTCCGAATTTCCAAATGCTATCAAATAAGGGTATTCTTGCTTAATTTACTAATGTTTCACTAAGTCACAAGTAATTCTGATCAAAATGATACTGTTACCTTGGACATATGTGCTATTGGGTCTTTCTCAAAATGTGGAGAAAATAATTTGAAGTCCAACGGAGACATGTGGCAAGGTCTCCACATCCTCTCTACAAGGTGCTGTTTTCATGGTCAGATTGCTAGAAGAGCCTTGTCTGATGTTATACTGCAGATATAATCTTTTTTATCCCTTATTTTTTCTTATAATCAAGACACACCCCAGGACTGTAGAAGCAGGCCAGTGTAGGTTGTTGAAAGGTCTCTTTTCCAAAGGAAGCTTCCTTAGAAAAGCCTATCTTTCTTCATACCTCCAAGATCTGTTACTCTAGGCTTTCTTAAGCAACTTTTTTTTCTGCCCTGCTTTTCTTAAAATATGAGAATCCTAAAGACTTTTCAAACATTTGAAGGTAAGAAGTAGCAACTGGATCATCGTGCGGATGATTCTTTCTAAAATTTAAAGTAGAATGCTCTCTTTGCAAAGTGTGATTACCTGTGCATTAGATTTCAATTTACAGTGCTAGTCAATGTATGATAATTAAATGTCAGTGGGTTATTAAAACATATTTATTGAAGTGTAACAACCATGCATTAGGCTCCCATCTTGTTATGATTGCTAAACCTCATTAAATGCCTGGTTTATAAGCCATGGATATCTAATTTTCATTCAGAAGAAAGTCAGGAAGCATTTAAGCTAAACACATTGGTTTAAAGTGATTCCATTTCTACTTTATCAAACATATGCATCCTGATGGTTATTACTTTGTCTTTTGCACATGAGATTTAAGCATCCAAAATACCACCTGGGGAATGGCTATTTCTATATCATTGCATTCTACTCTGTTCCGACTTCAAGGCAAAGGGAATTTATTGCATCAACTTGGTATTAGATATGCAATCTACCCTTCAGGTTCCCTATTCTCTATTTGATAAACCCATAGGGATTCTGTTTTCCTTGTGTGGGAAAAATTCCTAATGCCTAATTTTTACATTTTCACTTATAACCCTGGCCATTGAGAAAGGAGATTTATAATCATGTTTTAAATCTGGATAAGGTATAATGTCATACAACCCAAGGCATTTGTAGAGATGTTTTGGGAAGGAGAGGGGCAAGGGATAAGGGTGGGTAATTGGGGGGGGACTCTTGGGGGCAAATCTAATTTTCAGAATTTATATATATTATATATATATATATATATAATATTGTTTTGTTAGAAGTTTGTTCAACAAACAAATTTCTGAATAAAATAAATTTTAAAAAATTTCACTTATAAATGTCCTTATGTACAGACCCTCGGTAAGGATAACCTTTATTAAATAACAAAAAAATCAAATTGCATAAAATTTGATAAACTCAAAGATGTATTTCAGATTTTCTTTAAAAAAAGACAAACACATTAGTATGCTTTTGGATTCATTTGTAGCACTACTAAATAAGTTCTGAGACTCCAACTAAGTTGGACAATTTTTATGCCATTTAAACTTTAACAATACAACCCAGGGTATTTTTTTTACCTGCCTCCAAGTGTTCCCTGCGTCTGAAGAGACAAACATGCTGATGTCGCTGTCTGACAGTTCAGAACCTATATTACCTAGAAAGAGTGCATCACCATTAGTGAAAAGAACTTACTGCAAAAGCTAGCAACGGCCTAGATCAGCAGTCTGCATTGCCTGAGAATGATTTTGACTGCAAACATTCCATCTGAGCAGGGATTTTTCAGCATTCTTGCTTCAGGGTCAATGGTTTAGGTGCCTTTCAAAATATTTTTAGCCTGCTCATTAAATTCCAAGCACAGATATTTAGCTGCTTAAAATAAGCACCATCTCCAACAGCAAGTTTCTTACCTGAAGCAACTATGATGCTTGGAGCTGTGTCTCTGCTGGCAATGATCCCAGATGTATAGGGATTCTCAGAGACCTTCAGGTGAAGGTGCAGTGAGCAATAGGGCTGTGAAAAGGAGAAATGAGAGTCACAAAAGCTAATGATCCTTTAAAGCCCCAACAGAAAGCCTCCACCCATTCATCCAACTGCCCATCTATCCTTTCATCCCTGCTCTCCTCCCACCTCCCATTCATCCACGCACTTACCACCTTTCAATTCCACAAATATCTAGTGTCTACTAAGTGTAAGACAACTACCATGATTGTGCAAAAAGAAAGTGCCTTCCTTTTAGGTGTAATTTACTGACCTAAGTGCCATTTGGTAATTCAACAAATATTGAGCACCATATACATAAAATAGTAGGTGAAGTTCATAAAAGTGTCGCAAAGACTAACATTCGGTCTCTGTCATTAGAGAGTACATAATTCAAGTAGAGAACATGAGATCTTTCTATTGATTTTCATAAATGAGAGACTATTTTAACAGCCATAAGACAGGTAAAGATGGGCTGGAGGGCTGGGTTGGCAGTTACAGCCCTTACCCAGCACACAAGTATGTGAGTTCAAACCCCAGCCAAGTCTCAGAGCAATGAAAGCCCTATTAAAAACTAAATAAAAAATTTGTTTCTTTCTTTCTCACTGTCACTCTCTCTCTCTCAAAAAAAAAGTAAAGACAAAATATTCAAAACATTATGAGATTCTAGAAGGTGAGGAGGTATAATCCAACTGTGGATTAGGGGTGGTTCCCTGGAGAAAATGGTGGATGGGTAGGCTCTAAATTGTGGATAAGATATTTATATGTGGGTAACATAAATAACTAAAAATGAAGCAGAAGACTTGAGTAGTGCTCTGTACAACCAGATAAGACTGAAGAGAAGACTGGTGTTGTAGGCACACCTATAATCCGAGCAACTCAGGAGGCTGAGGCAAGAGGATCACAAGTTTAAAGCCAGCCTCAGCAACTTGGTGAGGACTTAAACAACTTAGTGAGAGCCTGTCTCAAAATACAAAAACAGAAAGGACTGGGAATGTGCCAAAAAAGTTAAGCACCCTGGGTTTAATCCCTGGTACCAAAAAAATAAAAAGAAAAACTAAAGAGGAGAAATGGGGTCTGAAGTCAGAAAAGGTCAGGCTGGAAGGACTTGGAAGAAGCCAGGTGGCATTCATTAGTCAGTTTTAGTATAGAAAAGACCATATGATGCGTCCAACTGTGCTAGCATCCCCCAAACGACAGTATCTCTATTACCAATCATATCATCAGAATCAGTTTTATTCAGTATAGAAGTCATACTTGTAAACAAAACCCACTAGTAATGAAAATTTAAGGAACTTGTTTATCTGTGTCTGAAACCCTTGATCAAATTCCCTGATTAAGATATTGACAGCTTTCAAAAAAAAGAAGAAAAAAGGATAATAAATCTTATATGAATTTTGTTCAAAATAGTCGTTGTACTGAGTTGTCAAAAAATACAAGTTTGTGTTTGAACCCATATTTTTTTCATCTCTCAGGAAGATTACTTTCTAATCTTATCGACTTGAGTTTTTGGAATCACCAATGTATCTCTGTTATTACTTTTATTCTGCTCTGTAAGTCTCAGCCAACACATATTCAGAGAACTACAGAGATACGATGATTAAATTTATATAGGATAGAGTAAATGACAAGCTAAAACTGAAACTCAGGAATAAAAGCAAACAAGACACTGGCAAAATAAAACTACAGATCGTGAGAGGCTGTTTTCCTCACTGTTGATGCTGAAAGTAAAACTCTCAAGGAGCGATCAATTGGTTTTGTATGAAAATTGTATGTAAAGCTTTCAAAAAATGTTTCACTTTATAACGTTCTGTAAGACTAAGGAAGATAGTCCCTCTGAAAAGAAACACCAAAACCATGTATTTGGCTTCCTTTTGTCCAAGAGGTAGACTAAATGCTGCAGAGGTCCCAGGACAGTATTGCCCAACACACTGCCAATGTTAAGACAAGATAAAGTGGGGGCATCAAACATTTTCTCCATTAAAGTTTTCCTGACAACTGCAGCCTATGAGATCCAGAGCCTCCCCTTCTCGAACTTACCACAATTTATTTTACCATGCACAATCCTGAATTACCTATTTCAGGTAAGGTGCAGTTTTATCCTCTTAAGAGACACACTCTAGGGCTGGAGTGGTGGCTCAGTGATCACAGCACTTGCCTGGAATGTGCGAGTACATGAGTTCAAACCCCATCACCATGTACACAATGATGTTTCAGAGCAATAAAAACCACATGAAAAACTAAATAAAAATTGATTCTTTGTCTCTCTCAATGTCCCTCTCTCTTAAGAGAGAGAGAGAGAGAGAGAGAGAAACACTCTACAAATGAAGAGAGCTCAGCAAGTACTTCTTTCCGTCTTCTGTGGAATTATGCACAAAATTTAAAAGAAAGACGAATGAATGAAAGGCTGTAATATCAAGTACTGCTTTTTTTATTGGTGCATGAATGACATTAATTCACTATTCTACTCAGAACAATGCCAGGAGTACATGGTATTGGTCAGAAATCATATGATCTGAGTAACGTTGTGACCATCTCTATGGCATCCCAGGAAGTGCACTATAGCTTGGGGGTCTTTCTTAGACATCTAGGCTTAATGCAGGGCCTAACACTGCACCATCTAACAGAGTATTAGATTCCTGAACTAGGGAATACCCAGCTTGTAATTTTGCGTCAGCTGCTGCCACAGCTGGAACACTGTGAATCTCAGCCGCCACTTAAGCCAAGGAATTTTCGGTATGGGGAATTTGCCATTACAAAGGAAAGAAGACATTTTGATTGGCTGCCTCTGCACTGCTCTGTTGCTATGGCTTTCTGTGGGCCAAGATATATTGATCTGAGACGGAAAGACACCAGTTTGCACAGTAGCTGCAACATTAGAAATGATCTTTTCTGTGACTATTTTCTCCGCTCTCACATTTGTAGTACTGGATTGCCCCCAGCTGGTACATGGAGAATATTCCGCAGCATTTCCCCCCTTTCTTTCACTTTCCTTAAAGCATTTACATAGTCTACCCAAAAATATGAACTCAAATGATGTTAAATGATTCATCTTCACTTTTTAATTTGAATTTTGTACCTGCTTTGGACATCTGTCAAAAAGTTAAAATCAGTAGAAAATAACAGAGAGATTTATCATAAAGACTAGCAAGCTTCTCTGCAGGACATAAGTCCAGGCTCTGGGATTCTTACACAGGATTTCATGATTTGCCCATGCAAAGACACACTTTTTCTTTCCACTTCTGGGGATTAAACCTAGGGCTTCACACATATTAGGTAAGGTCTCTGCCACTGATCTAAATCCCCAGACATTAAAAAAAAAATGTTTTTGAGGCAAGAGTCTCACTAAATTGCCAGGATGGCCTTGAATTTGCCTCAGGCTACAGAGTAGCGGGGATTACAGGTGTGAGGTGCCATGCCCTGCTCCTTCTGCCTCTTTTCTCTCATGAATAAACAGGTGCTGCACACCTACCCCATACTAATAATCACAGCTGTTGCTTCTGTATTTCCAGGATTGTCTCAAATGCAATGAAATCTAACCACAGCCTGCTCTAAGAGTGGTTCTATTTCTCTTCTATTTCCATGTTCAGACAATGAAATGGAAGGGAGATCAGTACAACAGAGAAAAGAGACCCAGGGGAGGGAGGAAAGGAGGGAAAATTGAAATACTGGGAAATGAAATAGACCAAACTATGTTGCTAGATGCTGTGTGTGTACAAACATGTAATAACAAATCCTACTATTATGTACAACTATAATGCATCAATAGAAATATAACAAGATACAAATTGAAAAGCTTAATTTAAAATAGAAATGCACACTGAAACCACCAGTGACCTAAAAGCGTACTTAGAGGATGGAGGGACCAGCACACAGGTTGTTAAGCTACCCTTTGTGTCCTTACTCACGCATAATCACATGCCATGGCATGGCACATTGAGAATTGGTCAGTTCTAGGAACTAAGATCCTTAGTCTTCAATATTTTCAGGGTTAGGCACATGGTTTAAGAATCTGATGCAAATTAAGGATCACCCCCCAAAAAGGACAAGGACGAGTGCCCAGTCCTCTTAATTTCAGGGAGTTCATAAATGCTGGAAGCCCATCCATGGAACTCTAGGTTCTTAGGAACTTTCATCTTTCATGTTTGATTTTAACCAACAGAATACTTTGGTCATTGCAAGTGTTCTTTAAATGTCTCCAGGATTTAATAGAATTATTAATATTTTTCACCTTAAGTACTTACCGTTGGGACTGGAGTGGTGGCTCAGCAGTTATGGAGCTTGCCTGGTATGCATGGGGACACGGGTTCAATCCCCAGCCCCACAAATACAACCAAGTGTCAGAGCAATGAAAAAGTCAAAAGAAAAATAAATAAAATTGATTCTCTTTCTCCCTCACTCTCTCTCCTTAAAAAAATAAAAATTGTCCACTGATGGACATTTGGAAAAAAAAATTTATCATTTACTCCTCCTGTTTAACCAAAACATTTTGCCCTTCGATGAATATATCCTCATTTACGCACCCTTCTGCTCTCTGCTCCTAGGAATTTGATTGTTTCAACTTTCACATATAAGTGAGAACATATGGGATTTGTCTTTCCATGCCTGGTTTACATCACTCAGCATAATGTTCTCCAGGTGATGCATTAATCATCTACCCCATTGCAGGCACTGAAGATGGCCAATGGGGAATTAACAAATGATAGAAGGCCTTTTCCTACTGTGATATAAATAAACTTAACAGTTAGAGATTATCTGAGAGTCAACCAGCTTAAAATGTTTTTTCCTCCCCAAGGCTTTAGGTCCTATCTTCACAGTACCTTTTTCCCATGACTACTGATCTGAACATTGTACTGAAAAGACAGATCATCAGACTTTCATAAGTAAGTTCCCAAATACCTTTCCCCAACACACCCCACTCCCAAATGCATACAATTCTGCGCAGTTTCTGACTCTGAATTGGAGCTAGGACTCCGTTAGCTTTTCAGTAAAGATTTAATAACAAAGAAGAAGGAGGTCCTCAGACAACTGGCTGGGTATGGGGTGTTCAGCTTCATTCTAAACCAGCATGCCATGTAGCGTCACAAACAGGTAGTGAGATGAAAAACAGAACCATGGATCTCCTGGGGCAGCTTTGTGCTCAGATCCAGTAAAACAAAAATTGCCAAATGAATCTATAAAGGAGTCAGGGCCCCTCACCATGAAACACTGTGCTTTCCCCAGGGGACCAAGGTTTGGTCACAGGCTCAGTTCAGCTCACATCTATCCTCCTTGGAGCCCGATCCTCGGGCTTTGGAGGCAGGTGGACCATGACCTGTAATACCCTATCTAATTGTACAATAATGCAGTCTTCAGAGGAAAGAAATCCCAGCTGAGCCCTCCAGGAAATCAGTCTGAAAGTCCTAAAAATACAGCCCCAAATTACCCTGGATGTCTTATTTCTATAGAATACATTTTCCCAGGAACACTCCATTTGGGGCTGTAATTCTGAACTTGTTCCACATTTGTTACAGCCCTGCTGGAAAAATCTCTTTTCTAATCACTAGACTGTGCTTTTGGTGACATCGTCACTTTCCAAGTACTCACAATCTAAAATCACTTTTTATCTCCTTTCTGCCAACCAACTCCCAAGCCTAAAGAAGGTTTTTAACAGTCTGGGTCTCCTGCAGCTCAAAGATTTTCTTTCCTATTTTGCGCTTTTTGGCAGATTTTTATAAAGTGATTTTGTTCTCTCCTCCCCACCCCTTTGTCATTTTACCCTCCTCTGTCTGGTGCCTGTTTTTAAAGCACACTTTGAAACTGCATTAAGCAACAGGGTTTCAGGAGGGAGACTCCTGGGTAGCGTGCATCTACATGGTAATAATTCATCTCTCCTCATCTTTAGTCTGATTTGGTTAACTTTGGGTCCAACTTGAGCAAATGAGCTCAGGAAGTGGATTTTATAACAAATCCATCATTATAACCTTACAATAGAATGCATGGATTCCACAGAAGTACATATGTGGAACATAAAAGAACACCTTACCATGGACTGCTTGCTCTAAGCACAACACCCAAGCACAAGTACATGTTGAGCACCTGCCCTGTGGCAGGTACAATTCGTGGAGCTGATCTTTGGAATGACCAGAAAGATAACTGCAATCCCTATGTTCATGGAGCTCACATTTGATGGAGGGAGGAAGATGAACAAGAAAGTCAAAGGATACATGCGCTAATTCCATAGAGCAGTACAGGTCATGAAGAACAAAGGACA
>PVKS010033592.1:0-21605 GCA_004027875.1 Aplodontia rufa | reverse complement strand
AGATAAGATGTAATGCTTTACAATTTAATACTATTTTTAGAGTTATAACGGGAAGGGGAAGGGTGGGATAAGGGAGGGTAATTGGGGGGGGCACTCCTGGGGACAGTTGCAATGACCAGAATATATACACATCTTTTACACATTTTATATTGTTTTGTTAAAATCTTGCAAGGTTGCTCAAAAATTAAAAAATTAAAAAAAAATCATCAGTGTGCACTTTCAACAGTACTCCTATCATTTAGCAATGCATGCCCTTGGATCCTTGCTCATTTCAAGAAAGGTCAATTGTTATGGTTTGACTGTGTCCCCAAACTTTACGTGCTTAATCTCTAATGCAACAGCATGAGAAGTAGGACCTTAAAGAAGTGATTGGGTCATGAGGACTTGGCCTTGAAGAATGGATAAGTGCTGCTGTTGCAGAGGTGGGTTGATAAGCCAACGGACTTGCGATAGAGGATGAGTTCCTGCCACCACCCATCACTCCTCTCTCACAACACGATGTTAACTCTCATGTTACCATGCAGTTAACATGATGCTATGTCCTGCCCTCGATATTTGTGGGACCCTGAATTTTGCACTTTCTGATGCAGAACTGAGGAGGCACAGTGTCCTGAGAGTCAGCCATGTGCATAAGGACTCGGGTTGAGGTGCCAGCTCAGAGATGTGGGTGTTCTCCTGCTCCCAAGGTCATCCCAGCTCTTCTCACGTTCTGTGTGTAGCACATGCTGGTGGCATCTGTCAGCAACTGCTTTTCACAGCTTAGCAGGGGACATAGCCAACCAATCAATCAAGCAAGGTTGTGTTAAATTGAAATAGAAGAGACGACAGCACTAACTCCATCAGCTGCTGATAAAGCCATTTCTGAAGGCTCTGGTAGGTGGGCTGGTTCCAAAAAGCTGGGTAGCTTTTGTACAGAGCAGATGAGCAGGCATCTGAGTGCAGGTAGTGTTTGAGAAAGGAGCACAGTGCTTGGATGGATAGAAGCTCTTTGGAGCCTGGCTATGTGTTCCCTCCACTGCCCAGACAGAAAAAGCACATGGAATAAAATCTGAGTGTGTTTGTGCTACTGCTCTCCTAGGAGTGCCCATGCCAACAGGTCCATTATCAACAGGAAATCTAGGACATGGAGCTGAAATGGACCTGAGGTCCAGCAGAGTCATTTCTCCTTCACACTGGCTTTGTGGTGTCCGCTCATGGAGTTTCTCCTCCACGGGTGACAGTCCTGAGCTCCGCACACAGCACACATGGGGGTAAACCTCGCATTGCACTCGATTTTCTTACAATTTTGCTTGATCTTTGGTGGTGTTCAATAGGTACCACTCCTTTTCTCCCAGAACTCAGATATGTTTTTTTCTTCCAAAAGTTCTTTGGTTTACATTTACTGCTAAAATGGGCCAAAGTTGGGGGTATCCAAGGAAAAAGAACAGGGCTCTATAAAGATCTGAGGAAGCATCTATGTTCAAATGCCAAGGAAACTGTTCAGTAATAACATAACATTCTCTAAAGAACTGCCATTTTCGAACAAGGCTTTTTTATGTCACTTGGCAGGATGAATACCAGGAAAAAACAGAGAGGCCATCCAAGAGTTTCATCATAACATTTTTTCAAAAGCATGCAATATCTCCAACCTGCAAGAAGATGATTAATTAAACTGAATATTCCTATGGACTGTTGAACACAAGTTCTAAGAACATGAGGCTAGGCAAAAGATGAAGAGCTGAATAATAAATTTAGCTTGAAACACCCTGCCTCTGCCTGTGGACATGAATTGGTAAAAAGGGCAGATTTTCACCTTGAATTAAACATGGAATTTTTACTTGCGGTCTACTCACTCCATCTGCCTTCTCTTAACAAGAAGCTCACTTTGACCTTCTCAAATAACCATTCCAAATAGCTGGAGGAAGACCAAAATGACACAGTGAACTTCACAAAGTGCTGGATGAAATGCCTTCCTAGAATTGTAACTCAGCTGACAGAGAGCGAGTGTGTGTGCATGCATGGTGTGTGTCTGTGTGTATGCGCTCACACGTGCACCCACACATGTACACGCTGATCTTCTCTACAAGATGCAGTAAAGAACTTCCTTCAGGTTGAAAGAAAACTACAGTACCTGGAAATATCTATATTCATAAAGGAATGTGCAGCCCAGGAAATGTCAAAGGCATCAGTAACTAAGACAGCTATTTCCATAATTTATGTTAAAGGTTCTTATAAGGGGTTTCCACACACTTTGTTTCAGTATAAATTTACAGTCATAATAATAAGTACTGAAGATTCCAGAGAATAAATCTAGTCTGGTCTTTTGCCCATTTTTATAACGGGCTGTTGGATTTTTGAATATGGAGTTCTTTGAGTTTCTTACATATTAGATATTAACATCTTGGTCAGATGGAGAGTTTACAAAAATTGTCTCCCATTCTGTTAGTTTTCTCTTAGTTCTCTGCTTATTTTCTTTGCTGAGCCTTATAATTTGATGCAGTTCTGTTTGTTGATTTTTGCTTCTGCTTCCTATATTTTGGGATCTTCTCCAAAAAAAAAAAAAAAAAAAACAATGCATGCATTGATCAATGCCACGAAGCATTTTCACAATATTTTCTTCTAGTAGTTCCCCAGTTTACATCTTCTGTTTACATCCTATTTTTATATATAACATTATGAGTATTTATTGGTGATACATATGTGTGAAACATTAGCATTTATTTTGACATATTTATAAAAGCATGGAATATGATTTATTCTAATTCCATCCCTCCCCTGTCCCTCCCCATCTCCCTGTGTTAATCCATCGTGAGTTGGTTTTGTGTGTGTGAGGCATGAGGGTCTAATTCTATTCCCCTGCACATGGATATTCAGTTTTTCCAGAGGTATTTGATGATGACTGTCCTTTCCAAATGCATGCTCTTGGCATCCTTCTTGAAGATCAGTTTGCTATAAATGCATGGGTGTGTTTCTGAGCTGTTTGTCCTGTCCCACTGGCCTGCATGTCTGTTTTTACTCCAGTGTCATGCTGCCTTGGTTACTATAGTCTTGTAGCATCTTTAGCCGGGGAGTTTGATGTCACCATTAAAGTTTCTATGTAATCTCACATGCATTTGAGGGTTATTTTTTCTATTTCTGAAAGTGTGTCATAAATATTTTGATAGGGATCATATTGAATCTGCAAGTCACTTCAGATAGTATGGAATTCTAGTAATATTAATTCTCCCGGTCCTTGAACATGAGATGCTTTTCACTGATTTGTGTCATCTTCAATTTCTGTCATCCATGTTTTATGATTTCCATGGGTGACATCAACTACCTAAGTTAAATTTATTACTGGTTATTTCATTCATTGTAGCTATTATAAATGGGTTTTTAAAATTTCTGTTCCAAATAAGTCACAACTATTGTATAGAAACGTTACTGATTTTTAAATGGTTCTTTTGTATCATGCTCCTTTACTTAATTTGTTTATAATTTCTAACAGGTATTGGTGGCATTTTGAATATTTTCTCTATGTAGGGCTGGGGATGTGGTTCAGTGGTAGAGTGCTTGCCTAAAATGCATGAGACCCTCAGTTTAAGCCCTGTCACTGAGAAAAAAAAGAAAAATAAGATAAAACATTATGTCACCTATAAGTAAGAAAAATTTAGCCTACTCTTTTCTACTGTGGATAGCTTTTATTTATTTCTCTTGTATAATTGCTCAAAATCCCAGTTAGATATTGCCTTACCCCAATCAGAAGAACTATTACTAAAAAAGACAAAAGGTAACAACTATTGGCTGACATGTGATAGAAGGGGAACATGTACACTTTGGGTGGGAATGTAAATTAGCACAACCATTACCAGAAATGATATGGAACAAAGTGAAACAGAATTACTGCTATAGGATCCAATGCCCACAACTGGGCATACAGCTAAAGGAAATGTAGTCATTCATCAAAAAACAAAAAAAATACCCTTATCCCCCTTCACAATGGCCAAGGTATGGAATCAGCCTGAATTCCCATCCATTCCCACCCATAAGAAAATGTGGTATATACACACACGACATAGTAGTATCCCCCATTAAAGGAATGAAATCCTGCTTTTTGAGCCAGGCACAGAAAATACCCTGTGGTCTTATTCACGTGTGTAATCTAAGACTGCGGATCCCATAGGAACAGAGAGTAAAATCGTGATGATGAAAACCTGGAGCCATGATGCAGGAGACGGAGATGGGAAGATGGGAAAGAAGATAAAATTACAGTTTCGGGGCTGGAGAGGTGGTTCAGCGTTTTTGGTGCTTGCCTGGCATGCACAAGGATGCGAGTTCAAACCCCAGCACCACATACACAACAAAGTGTAGGAGCAATGAAACCCACATGAAAACTAAATAAAGTTGCTTCTTTTTCTATCTCTCTCACTGTCCCTCTCTCTCTAAGAAAAAGAAATTACAGTCACACAGGAGTAATAAATCTCAGAAGAGCTATTGTACAGCAAGGCTTGTGTAGTTACGCTCATACGTTCTTTTTTCCTCACAATTCTTTTTTATTAATAGAAAGTAAACACTTATTCCAGTTTCAAAGTTGTTATACTTGACATTCCTAATTTTTAAAAAATGAATTTAAAATTAATCACTTAATAATCCTACTTTGACTAAGAAAATGAAATTGTGGCTTACAAAAAAAACCTTTCAGCACCATTTGTTCATAGGTCTTTGAGAATTTATTCTTAAAGTATCTGGGATCTATCCTGTCTGTAAAGTACAGGAACTGCTAAGCTGCATGAGAAAACCTCTCTGGGACAGCCAGGGGGAAGCTAAGCAACCATCAAAAGAGGAGTCAGCGTACTTCAGCAAGGTAACGGGGACTATGCAAGGGTCCACTCCCACTCCTTCAGTCCAGGGGGGACGTCCTGCTGAGCAATGAGGTAGGAGTGGTCAGATTATTATTTGCTGTTAAATTTGATCTTTCCAGCTAATAACAGCAAATCTCAGGCACAGATGCAACTGGTTCTAAATGTCTGTGATTTCAGGAAATTCCATAAATCTGAATTCAGTTCAGTTTACTCAGAAATTACACATTTAATAAGACTCTTACTCTGGCAGTTTACTGTCCTTATAAAATATATACAACATGTAGGCAAATTATAGTCTTAAACCATATTTTAAAATACTGCATTACTTAAATATTTTAACAAAATGTCTATAATTTGAAGCAGCTGATAAACCTAAATCCAAAGTATGATAAGGGAGATTCGCTCTCACTCAAGCCGTCACTTAGAGAACTTAAAACCCAGGCACCCTTAAAGCCTTTCAAGGAGAGGTAACAAGCCCACTCCTCCTTCTTTACTGTGGGACTCCAACTAGGGTTGGGCCATCAATCAGCACTTTTAGATATTTCAGGAAAGTCCGCAGAAGTGTTAAAGTCTTAAGCAAAGGAATGTCTACTGCCTGTCTTTCTGCATCCATGAGAAGTCATGCTCATTAGAATTTCCTAATTACACAAAGACAAAGGCAACATCATACACTTACCAGATGTCAAAGGAATGAGGTGGACCATGTTTTCAGAGTCTCTGCTGCCTTTTTCTATATTCTGTTCCATCAGTATGAGTAAAGTGGACTTTTTTGAGACAACAGTGTTTGATTGCCAGGACTGCTTTTGGGCATTTCTTCCTCTTAACATACAACCTAAAGCATTTGTAGAGATATGTTGGGAAGCAGGGTGGGGAGGGATAAGGGTGGGTAATTGGGAGGGCTCTTAGGGGGTAAATCTAATTTTCAAAATTTGTATATATATATATGTATATATATACTATTTCATTAGAAGCTTGTTTGATTATTCAACAAGTAAATTTCTTAATAAAAAATTAAAAAATACAACTGTAAAGGGAATGAATGCTAACTGCTCTCACCACAAAAAGTGAGGTAACGCATGAGCTCATTAGCAAGACTTCCCCACTCCACAATGCACACATATGCAAAAATACTATGCTGGCACTATAAAAGTATGCAATGGTATCAATTTTTTTAAAAAAAATCTTCTTTCAATCATAAAAACATCAGTTTAGAATAAAAATAATCATCAATTGTTAGTCTGGGGAATGAATATGCAGATTATTGTAGTATCCAATTTTAAAACAGATATCTCTCCACATTTCATTTATATGTGGTCTATTTATGCAAGGGTGGCTTCTGTTTCTCAAACACTCTCCTCACCATTAGACCTCTGACAGTGACAAAAAGAAAAAAAGCTGTTTGAGGCTCTGTGAACCTAGGAGAACAGGAGAAAAGCAATGTGATTAGAAACCAACCGCCACACCGAGGCCAACTTGACCCCCACTCCTGGTGCAGGCGTCTAACTACCGCCCCCACCCCTCCTCAACACGTGGCTGAAGCTTTCTGCGCCCATCAGTCCAACAGGACTCACCAGGAACTGGCTAGCACCACCATGGGCTGCTTCTGGGAGCTGCCCAGTTAGAAACAAGGGCACCGTCCCACCTGGAAGCCCCCTGGACTTTCTTTTGGCACCCCAACAAGCACCTGTTGCACATGCCATTCACAGGAAATCAACAGATTGGAGTAAGAGATATGCCAGTTGCAGCCACTCTGATAATGTGTGCCAATCACCTCAGTGATGACAGGCTCCCAAGCTTGACTCTGACAATGGGTGCCAATCATCTCTGACAGGCCCCCAAGCTTGACTTCTCTGCTAAAGCCTTGAGCAGGGACCAGGCAGCCATAGTTCTGGTTCCTTCCTGGAGTTGCTCACGCTCTGATGGTTTTATTGGCAACTTTAAGGGCACAGCCTATGTAACTGCTGAGTGGGCTTTAAATTGTCAAGTGATTACATGAACTAACCTGGCCCTGGAAAAAGATCTTCTATAAAACGGGAACATCATGAGAATAAGGTAACTGGTAAAAACAATGACTTTTTTAAAAATAACAAAACAAAATTAGAAGCAGTTTTAAACATAAAACATTAGCATGCTCCACTCTACACATGCTTCCCTCAATAAAAGAGAGCAAGGCAAAGTTTGGAAGGATTTATTTTATTAGATAAATTGGGAAAGAATACAAATTTAAGTTTGGAACACTTTGATGTTCTTTAAGAATATTTTCTTTTTCAAACAAATATAAAAATTGATCTAAGACAAATCGGGATGAGGACTAATCAGGCTTTGTTTACTTACAGAGCTCAGAGGCCATATGGGATCCAATTACCGGGAAAGGGGTAGACATTTGCCATCAATGCAAGTCCCCACCACCCAGGCCTAGAGTTTTGCTGAAAGGGAAAGCAACTTGCTGTGACTCCTCAAGCCACAGGCCTGTGAGCATGCTGGGTCAACCTTTATTTATGACAGCACGCATCATCTCATGGCAGAAGATACCACTTAACACAGGCACCCCAAGGCAGGGTGTACACACCAGCGGATGTTCAATTAGCACGATCACCGTGGTTCAAGAAACCACTTGGAGCCCATTCCCTTCTTGAGAATTGATGCCCATCAATCGTTCACCTTTGATGCTGCATTTGAAAGAAAGCTGAAAATAATTGGAAATTAAGGGAGACAAAAATCTGAATCCCTGTCATGGCACACGATTATCCAAAAAGTATCTGCTAAAAAAAAATAATTCCTACTTTAAGGGAAAAGCAATAAGCAAAGTTTAAAAGGATGTGAACATATACATGTATTTACACACATACATGTTATGAAAAAGGCCAACATTCTTTATTAGAAAGAGGTCTTAATTAAGTGATATTAATTAAGTGATATTCTCTATTAGTAAATATGAATGAAAATATTGAAACAAAAAATTTATTTTGAAGCCAGCTCCTTGTGCAATATACTAAAGTTGCACCAACTGCAAGAGGGCCACTTCAATGAATTTTCACAAAATGAACACAGCTAGGAAACCAGCCCCCAGATGAAGAAACCAGCCCCCAGATGAAGAAAAGGAAGTCAGTGGCATTAATCACAACACCAAATAAAGTTAACTACTGTCTTGATTGCTGGTATTTTAGGCCAATTGTATCTGATTGTGAATGTTACATTAGTGGTCATCCAGCGGGTACTATTTTAGAAGACCTCCTTCCCTTAACATTACCTTTGTCAGATTCATTCACACTGTTGAATGGAGCAGAAGTACATAAATTTCAGTGCTGAATATTATCCATGTGCTACTTTTGAAATCTTAATAGTTTCCAGAAGTTTGTGCACAGCTTTCTCTTTCTCTGGGATTTCCTTTCCAAAGTCTGCATAACACTGTGTTCCCACGCCTTCCACCTCCATCTAGTCCCTTCTTCTACTAATAACACCTACACTCTCAGACAGACACAAAGAGCAGGGCCTTGAGATACGCGGAGTGAGAAATAGCATGTGCGTACGCTGAATGCCCAGCCTTCTTTGCCAATTGGTGTGACCATTTCACTAAATTTAAGGCAATAACACATAGATAATGTAGAGTCTGAGACTCGCAGAGCAGCCCCATCAAACCTCTCGCATTGACCCTCCTGCTTTGTTACCACACACAGAGATACTGGAATGCACATGTTCAAGACGGTGATAAAGGGACAAGAAAGAAGGAGGTTAGCCTCCCAAGTCACTGCTTACAGGGGAGGCTCCTGCCAATCAGGAGCACCAACTCTAGTACTCACGAGAATGCGGTGATGACTTTCCACTTGCATTTGAGAGAGCACAGAAGCATGCTTCTTTCTGCTTTGTTTG
The DNA here is from genome assembly GCA_004027875.1 of Aplodontia rufa. NCBI lineage: Eukaryota > Metazoa > Chordata > Mammalia > Rodentia > Aplodontiidae > Aplodontia > Aplodontia rufa. The sequence goes on along the minus strand of PVKS010033592.1, from coordinate 12,915 downwards.
AGGTATATGAACACGTTCACTTTGTTAGCTACAGCAGCTAGGCTCACCTTAACCAGTACTTCTGCTGAAGGGCCAGTGACATCTCCTCTGCAATCCCATGTGGAGCATGCCCAGGAGTGAGCCTGATTCTTCCTCCCAACCCAAATCTATTCCATTCCCTTGATTCAGTGACCTGGAAGTCAGTCTGGGATGATCACACCCCCACAGTGCTCCAGCCACCATCTTGGCAGATCGCTCTTCCCAGACACTTTGCACCTGGTCCCCTTCTCTTGAGTCTCCATCGCTATCTAGCTTGAGTCTTCCTTATCTCTCCCCTGAACATCGTTCATATTCTTGCTTTTGATATTTACTTTGTTAAAAATCATTTCAAGCACCCAATCCCACCAACATTCTTAAATTTCTACAAACAAGGCCAAATATATAAAGTCCCATATGATAGAGAGTAACTCCCTAGCTTCCCCTTCTGATACTTTTCCCGGCTGCCCCACCATGATGACTCCATGCAATACCATTACCCCATCCTGGCACAGCTTGACCTTCCTGTGACAGGTCACCATTTGCTTTGCTGGGGACTTTGCACTCTGTATCCTTTTGTGGACTTCTGGGAATCTGCTCAGAGCTGCGCATCGGTATGATTCCCCATGATGGAGAAGCCAGGGTGCTGAGGACTGAATACTCTCCGCCCACAAATTCCTATGTTGAAGCTCTAACCCCCTATTTGGAGTAGGGCTTTGGGTAATTTGGGCTAGATGAGACCATGCAGGTAGGATACCATGAGGGGATTTGTGTCCTTATAAGAAAGAGACAACTCAGGCCACTCCTTCCATGAAGTGAAAATCACTGAGAGGATCACCAGGAGGACGGCCCTCACCAGCACCAAGCCTGCCAGCACCCTGACCTAGAACGAGGCCACGGTGAGGAAAACAAACCTCCACTGTCTCTGTTATGATATGTTGCGTGGCAGCCAGAGCCGACTACACCACTCACACTCCCAGGGCCTACCTCGCACAGTGCCCACACATTTGGGTTTTATTCTTCCTAGGCACTTATATTCTATTTTGTGTACACCATCATGTGAGAATTTGAGACCCCATTAAAGGACACCCAGGAAAACGTATATTATATTGATTAATAATATTTTATTGCCTTGGAGGAAACACTCTTCACTTGCATTATTTTTTTTAGAGCCTCCTTTTCTTGCAGAGGCTATAGAGGTAGTGCTCAGCACAGCATGTCTCACTGCTGTGAACTCCGAGTTAATGGACCTTGAATGAGACTTCAGTATATAAATTGCTTGCTACCTTGGAACAAGAGGATTGACATATTAATAACACCTGTACAGCGCTCGAAGCTGGGGATTTGAGTCAAGTTAATTGCTTTAAAAACTTAGTAACTTAACCTACAGAAAAACCAATATTGGTAATTGCAGTCTTAAATACAGTTTTGTATGCTTTAAATTAAGTCTGTAGATACTGTCTTAATCTAGTATGAAGGAAACATGTGAGAAATACACAGATTGTAAAGATCCAATATCAGTTTAAGAAAAGAGAACAAAAGTGTTGATGGTTGATTAAATCGGTCTCCCAAGAAAACTGGATGTGTATTCTTAGTAAGACCGAAAGAAAAGTCTAGAAAGAATGTAGTGAATTTAAGGAGCAAATTGAAATACATCCTTGGATATATGCAAAGCCAAAAACTCTCGACCACAGGAGGACTGAGAGGCAGTTTCTCTACCAACCACTGGAGGGCAAGGAATCCAGAGGGGTCACGAGAACTGATCCTTGGAGCACCCAAGGGGGATGTGGACCACCCTGTTTGGAAACCATCAGTCCTTACTCCGTTTCATGTACACATAAATCTGGAATTCCACCATTCACTCCTTCAATAAGTCAGTCTCTGGATGGCTACATTTGAAAAGACTGAGCTGTATCATATCACCTCATCTCTCCAACAAAAATATAACCCTATGAAGAGGATTAGCAATGAAAATTCCCCATGCTGAAGTCCTCTGCATTTTTCTTTTCTTTCCTTTCCTGTTCTATTTTTCCCATTTAATTTCAACTAGAACTTGGATGTTCCTATCTTCCAGAATGATTGCTACTCTGACTCGGCAGATGTCCATGTCCACGCCAGCCACTTTTTCCTGCAACCTGTGCTAAAAGACGTGTCCTGCTGGGAAAGATGTGAAATGTGGTGGGTGTGCATCTTCAATGGCTTTTCAAACTATCCTTGCATTTGCCACAGTCCTAGCCCTTCCTGAGCAGAATCAGCTCTTCCTCCAACCATTCAGGTCACAGTGCAAGGTGGCAGGAAAGGGGAATCTTCTCACAAACGGGAGGAGGTGTGCATTTCTTTTCTTCCCCTGAAGTTCCTTCTTTGGTTGGTTTAGCAATTAAAGATAAGCTTTAAACTTAATGAGCCTTTCATTCCACATAAGTAATGTTTCATTTTTATATGATTCATCCAGACTCAGATTAATGAAATAAATATAATATTTTTCTACTTCATTACTGGTGTACTTAGGTAATTAGTTTCAAAGAGAAAAGCTGGTTTTGTGTCAACTACTTAAGCTCAATTTTACCAATCAACCTTAAGAGACTTTGTTTGATTTTTAGACTGATGAATATTCTATGTCACTTTTTTCAATGAGTTAGCACAGTCTGATTATCTATAGCACACTTTTACAGTAATTTTGTCCCATGAGCAAGTGGATCAGGAGCCACCACCCCTGAGTCTGGTACATTTCTTCCTTTCCCCACATTCATTCTGGGGAGAAGGGAAGACCCAGGCCTGGCTTGCAGACGCATCTGCACGGGGAGCTGAGGACACTGTGGTTGATAGCTAGGAACTACTGGTCCTCTTGGAGGATTTTCTCCTGCTATCCTTCAGGCCACCTCTGGAGTGGGTGGGGGTCCCCTTTTCATTGACCGCCTCTGCACAGCTCTGAACCTGCTGTGAGACTTTACTGTTCTCCTGAGGCTGGGGTGGCAGGAGGTCCTCCAGGACTTTGCAGGGAGAGCTCATGGCCAGACAAAGGCAAGAAGCAGCCTTGTATGTTGGTGGGGAGCCAGGGGCTCCCTCTCAGGACTTCCCCAAATACCAGGAGAAAGACAGACATTCCATTCCTGATGCAGAGGGACCTTAAACACCCATCCTGCACCTTAATTGCACACAACCACATCACTGTCCCAAGAGCAGCTCCTGCGACCTCCGGTCTGACATCGTTTACATGGGCTTTCTCACGGCCTCGCCACTGCCGGTTTAAATGCATGCCTGTTCTCAGCATCCCTTGCCATTCCAGAAGGCAACAAGTACTTAAAAATGCAAAGATAGAAACAAAAGGCAACTGTGCTACCACTTGCTCAGGCTCTTGGAAACGAGGAGGTGACCTTTCTGAGAAGTAATTGAACAATCAAATCGAAAGCTTTGATCCAGTAACTACGCTTACAGGAAATGTTTAAAGCCATACTTATGAAGATAGTCATCACAGCCCAGTTTGCAATAAAGAGCACTTGGAAACCACCTAACTTCCCACAAGCAAGGGCTAAAAGTCCCCTGCGTGGGAAATGTAGAGCTGCTTCATGTGAGAAGAATAATAGTGTGTGCGTGGAGCATGTCCACAGGCAAGGGGGAAAGGGGCAGACAAGTTAAAGGGCGTCCAACGCCATGTTTAGAGTGTGCATATGATGAATTAGAGCCTCACTGTGCCAACACCTGATGAGGGGACGAATCCCAGTGTCCATTCGCACTGCCGTCACCGTCACCATGGCTAAAAGGCTCACAGCGTCCACATCTCTCACCATGGTATTCAGCACAACGGTGCTTCTGCCCAGGAACTCAGCATAGCAATAACTACAGCACCGGGCTTCTGTGCATAAAGCTAACTGATTACGCCATACATCGCATCCCGGAAACAGGCAGCCCAGTCGATGGCGCAGTGGCTTCCTGGAGACTCTGTTATGGCAGCCATTTGAGGACAGAACCTAAGAGGATGACACTCCATCTTATAGAGTGTTCTATATTTCTTCAATGAGAGGAAATTACCTGGTGTTTTCTCCCTCAGAGCCTGGAAACAAGGCCTAAGGATCAAGAGCTATCAAGCGTGATAGCTCCTCTCAGAATTACTCCTGATGGCCAACTCACAAACAGTTTGCTTTGTTGCAGAGACCTGGAGCTCTGTTATCTCACGGCCTTATTTCCCATCGGGCAATGGCTGCGCCAGGAGAGGCGATGATGCTTCACTGAATTGGAAAATGAGAGCAATCCGACGTTCTGGTCTTTGTATGCCACTGACCCGAGAGAGGAAAGTGAGTCCGCCGGCTGGAATGATTGATCTGGAGTGCGGAGGAAAATTCCATTGCTCCTACACAGTGAAGGGCAAGGGGGGCTGGGTCTGGAACCCAGAAGGGTACTTGGGGCTGACACTCGGTCCTTCCAAAGCCAATACGAAAGTGAACAGGAAAGTCCAGTACTAGTACTGAGCAGGAATTCCATCAGATTGGGACCCTGACCAGCTTTGGTTATTGCTGAGGAACATGGAACATGATTAACAGAAGGCAAAATCAGAGACATCAGTTACTAGCTTCTGACTAATTTCAAAAGTGAGGATTATAGGAAGTCAGTATATTTTCTCAGGTTTAGTATATATCATTAATATGTGGTATATATTTTTCTCTTCTTTTCATTTTTACCTTACATAAAATTTATTTGCAGTAACTTTGTATATGGTCTTTAGGTGAAAGAATTTGAGATGGTCTCCTAATGAAATCTAAGAAATGACTAATGCACTATTGAAGGACACGATGACAGTTAGAACTGGGGTCACACAGTGATACAAATGGATTTACTCACACTAAGCATGGCTGTGCCTTCTTAGCTAGAAAGACAGTCCTGTCACTGCTACATAGAGCTAAAAGTGATTTCTGTAACTTGGGGGAACTACGAAGGAGTCATGAGCTTGGGGAGCAGAGGAGAGGTCGTGGAGAAGGACGGGGTTAAGAAAAGCTATCAATATGTATGCATGTATGAAGGTGAACCAACGAATCCCTTCATTATGCAAGCCGATGCTGAGCCAATTAAAAAAAAAATGTATGCACATCGAAGCTGAGAAGCCAGGGAATTGTTACAACACTGTGCTGCCCCTCCGCTCAAACCTGCTCTTCCGTGTCCTCCTGTGGGACACTGAAGCTGTACCTTGCAAATATTTCTTATCTTCCAGTTGAAACAATGCCAGAGGGCACTGAAGGGTCACTGCAAGGGGAAGGGGTTTTGTCTCAGGCCTGCCGCCCAGCTGCCAGTGACGTGGAACCGCCCCTGGACCTCACGAGCTCCTTGGAATGGGTTTCCTCGCCACAGGCTCTGCCTCATGCCCCTCAGCAGGCTTCCTGGGGTGGCTAGCGGGTTACTGACTAGCTGCTCTCATTTATGGACAGTGAGCCCCAGACAAACTCATGAACAAGGCCTGAGTCTCAGCTGTGACAACTGGGTGCTCAGACACTTGTAGGCCTTTCTTTCCCTTGATCATCAGTTCTCTTCCAAAAACCCTAACCATCTGGTCCAGTCCAACCTCATTGCCAGTCTTTGGATAAACAGTGGACTCATGCTGCTGTCTGGCAAATGAGGTGTAAGAAGAGGCTTGTCACTGGCCTTGGAGGAAGTCCCTGCTGCTTGCCTGCAGGAATTCCAGAGTGTGATGAGGAAGCAGCAGGCCAGGTCCTGGTCCCTCCATCCTCAGGATCAGGAGCTGGAGAGACAGAAAGCCCTCTTGACCCAACTGACCTGGCGACACCTGCAGCATGTGGGCCTTCAGGTACCACCCAGGGGTTGCTTATGCCTTTACCATGCAGACAGGTGTGGTTGATGTCTTCCAGCCCAAGGTGCATGAGTCCTCCAACCCGAGGGAGTTAAGCTGCTCCTCATTAACTGGACAATGTACATTAAGAAGGTGAAGCACCAGAGGGCAAAGCGTGGGGACTTGACTCTAGATAGGAGACCTAATCCTGAGGAGCAGCTTGCCTTTTAATTACACACGAATTGATTATTTTCTCCTTCCATGCTTTGGTCCTTTCCCAAGTATGTAAGAAAGATTATCCTTCAGGAGTCAATGGATATGCAAAGTGCTAGCAATACCCACAGGAAGTCAATTATAATTAAATTTATCATGATTTTAGCTTGGTCTGGCTCATCATGGTAAGGTGAGTTTTCAGACACATTTGATCTAGCTCTAGAGCACAGCTTTGGCCCCCAGTTCACTCCCTGGCAGCACTATTAGTCAGCCCGTGGCTATGATTTTAAATGCATTCCTTTTGGAAGCCTGCCAGAGGAAACTCCCTTACAAAAGTAAGAGGACGTAAAACGACTTGACATTTTCCTAGGCCTCTTTCAAATTGTATATCAGCAAAATTCCTTGAAAATGCATTTAACATTCAGTTTCCAAATTGCTTAATTCACGTCCAGTCACATTTCTAAGAAGCTTACTGAACTAACACACATCTTCCCACAATTACAGAACAAAACCTCTTCATTGCTGGCAGTGCCTCATCCAGCTCAAAGTGTGAGGCTCTTACAGTTGGTAAGGACCAGGAGCACATTAATTCTCATCTTTGAGCTTCCGCGTTCTTTTCTGTGAAAGAAAGGTTTATGGGAGCTGAGATTTTATTTCAAACATCCAACACCGTAAGTATCTCTGAGCAGATGTTCAATTGGTAGTTGCGTTCTCCTCTTTTTCTAATCTAGAACTTCAAAACCTTTGCTTGGTCTGGTATTCATGGTCCTCCTCAACTTGACTCCACTTTATATTCACCTTACACTTTTCTCCTAACGTATCATCTGTTTTCTCTGGAATGTCTCTGTGCCGCCTCCCAATCGCTGTGCATTCCTGCCTGCACGGTGCTTCTGTTGTTGATACTCTTCCTCCCTGGCAGGCTCTCCTTCTTTCCACCCTCACAGACCCTGGCTTCTTCAACAAGGCCCACCCCATGCAGCATTCCCATGCAGGTCTGCACTGCTCTTTCCCAGAGGCTCCCTGGCCACACCTGCAGTCCACAGTGGTGCTCATCTTCAGGTGTCAGATTTTCCCACCAACCAGACACTGGATCCCTCACAAACAGGGTAGGTCCTGATGATGCTCTCTCACAAACTTAGGAGCCCCACTCTAATCCTTGATTTTTCACTCCTCCTCTCTTCTGTAAATGGAAACTGGGCACATTCATTCATTTTATATTTATGTAGATAACTGAGTAAGATGTTCCTTATTAAACATGACATAATAGGATACAATGCCTTTCTTAATTTTGGGCCTGTATATTTATCAACCACAAAATTGAATTTCTATGATCAAAACTGATGTAGAAGACTATTTTCAAAAAGAACAAGAGGAACTGGATCTCTTTCTGAATTCGGAGTTTGGGGGCCATATTCATCACTATGACTGGCTAGGATGCATAGTAACCAAACTAACAGGGCAGGGTGTGTATCCCAAAACCCTGGCCTTAAAACCAAGCTCTGCCACCTACCTCCTCTTGACATGGGCAAGTTCCTTAAGTAAACTTGATGAGCCTCAAGCCCCATCTCTCAAATATAGTGATAACAACACCTATCTCATAAGTTTGTTGTGTATGAAAATCAAATGAGTGAGTACACAGGAAACACTTCCAGCAGAGTTTTGCATATGGCGCCTGCTCACCCACAGGCACCCCACACTGCAATGGCACGGTTCCTCCACTAGGTGGCCATGCACAGATGGCTCACCCCATCCACTGCTCCAGCAGGGAAACGTGAAGGCCAGATCTGGATGTGGATACCTCCTGGTGCAAGCAACATCCCACAGCTGACAGCAAATGGATGGGCTGGAGCAGTGGCTTGGTGGTTACAGTACTTGCCTGGCATGTGCAAGCACACAGGTTCAAACCCCAGCATGCACTTACACAATTAAGTGTCAGAGCAATGAAAACCATGTGAAAAACCCAGTAAAATTGATTCTCTCTGTCTCTCTCTCACTGTCCTTCTTTCTTTAAAAAAAAAAAAGTGGAAATTAAAAACATGATATGCTTTCTATATTTCATGTGATATGACTTGATTTCTTTCCATTTTTAATTAATCACATGATTCCTCTAGGAAACTGAGAAAGTTATAACTAATTAAAATCAAAGTGGTATTGCTTATTCTATCACCATGTATATCTAAAAAGAACAGGGTGGGGGCTGGAGCAGTGGCTCAGCGGTTATGGCACTTGCCCAGCATGCGGGAGGACCCGTGTTTAAACCCCAGCACCATGTACAAAATTAAGTGTCAGAGCAACGAAGGCCACGTGAAAAATTAAACAAAATTGATTCTCTTTTTCCCTCTCTCATTGTCCCTCTCTCTTTAAAAATAAAAATAAAAAAGAACAGGGGACAAGAGGAAGTGAGGAGAAGGAGAAATACTGGGGACTGAAGTAGAGCAAGTTATAAGCCACACTTTTATAATTATGTCATTATACCTTCTATTGTCATATATATTTTAAAAGAACCAATAAAAAAGCAAAGTGTCTACTCTTAATATTAATTGCATTGCCTAGTCTATAGATCATGCTAAAAATATTGATGTGGAACCTAAATTCTGTATGAAAAATTATAGGTCATGGCCTTAGAAGATGTCATTTCTCTTCAAGAACCTCATTGCCTTTATTTTAAACACCACAAATTAAACACTTACCTTCACTACCTAATTCATTTATTGAAATTTGGATTGAAACAATTTATAGGAAGGATACTTAGGAACTTTAAGCCACTATAGAAACACAAGGCCCAATCAGTGAGCTGAATTTATACCAAAGTATTTAAATTAAAATATTCCTGATGACCGGTGATCCATGTGTGGGCTGCTCAGCTCACACAGACCAGGACAGCGTGATGTCAGACTTGCTACCATGTTGGTTTTTGGAATTCACATTTCAATCCAACTGGATAGCAGGATGAAAGGTGGGTGTTTTCTTTTTAACTCTCCTTTATTAATGAACCAGTATTGATTTGTGTGTTTGTGTGTAAGAGTGAAATACATAGCCATATATGCTAATGTCTGTGCTCACTGGATAAACCTCAGAAAAAAACTTGTACTTCTGCTGGAAAACAGCAATTCAGCAGCTGCCTCAAGGCAGTAAGAATGCACATGGCGTCCCATCATTAACTTCCTTATGCTCCAGAAGACCTCTACCCATGTAGGTTCATGGGGCACCAGAGCCACAGTTGTCAGTTTCTGCTCTATTGACTGGGGCTGTGTCATGCATTGGTCAGCTTTTTGTCTCTGTATTTCAAGAACATCTTAGAGGAGGAAAGATTTATTTCAGCTCACAGTTTCAGAGGACTGGGTCCACAGTCATTCGGTTCCAAGACCGACATCATGGCAGAAGGGCATAATGACAGAGGACATCTGATCAGTTCATGGCAGCTGTGAGAAAGGAGCAGGGACAAGAAGAATCCTTGCAGGACAACCACCCAGTGACCCACTTCTTCCATGATTCTCTGATCCCAGCAGTCCTTTGGGTTCTCAGTGGATCCACCTGTTCTCATAGATCAATCCATGAGGCCATAGCCCTCATGATCCCATCATTGCCTTAGAAGTCCCACCTTGGAAACTTGCCACACAAGGGACTGTGCTTCCAATGCAAGAACTTCCAGGGGACATTCCAGGTCCAAACCACAGCAGGAGAGCCCTCAGCTCAGTGGCGTGGGTTCCCTCTCCTGCTCACGGGCTGTCTCAGAGAAGTCACTGGGAAGGTAAGGAGCTGTTTAATTCTCCAGACCTGTGTCCTCATCTGTTGAGTGGTGTTGTAACCAATCTTATCAGCACAGAGGTTATGACAGAATTCAGACACGTTACCCTGGGAATGCCCTGTGCCTGGGCTCTCCTCCCTCTATGCCTCTGGGCTACAGGCAGCAGGACTGGGAAGGATGCCCAGGGGTGAGAGAAGAGGCGTCCAACCGCACATCTGGCGTGAAAAGCTTGGTTTTTAAATTTACTAAATGAATATTCTTTCTATTCAGGTTACATCTAAAGCCATCAAGTGCAGTACCTTCCTGGGCTTGGTGCACAGAGGACATTGGGAGCAGTTCAGTCCTGTCCCTTGAGGGCCGTAGATAGTGCGGAGTGAACTGGAGGGGAATGGAGGCACGGAAACACCATGTTCCCCAGTCCTCCCCCACTCTGACTCCCCCCACGCCTCTTCTGTAAGGAAGGGATCAGAAGGGACACTCCCTCCCAGCGTGCTCACAGGGTGCCTACTGCACTCGTAGCTGGGTTCATACAGAGGGTGCACACTCTGAAGACCCTGCCTGCTCTGGGTGGAGGGACCAGGACCCTGAGCCGAGGTTAAACAGGGCAGGAGGGAGATTTACTCTGCAGGCACAGGGCACACACTAGGGGTGGGTTGTGGTCTGAACATGGTTTAAGTGTGTCCCTACTAAGCTTCCTGTGTTGGGTTCTTGGTCCTCAGGGTGGCAGTAACAGGAGGTGATGTGGAACCTTGAGCAGGGGGAGCCTGGCGACAGGTGGTCTAGGGACATGTCCTGGAAGGCAGCTCTGGTCTCCTGCCCCTGACCAGCAGCTCTCTGGCTTCCTGTTGGCAATGTGATCACTCAGTCTGCCCACTTATCCTCCTCAGAGCCTGCACTCCACAGCTGAGCCAGACAGACACCCATTTTCTTCCCACAGTTAGCCTGCTCCAGGTGCTTCAGCACAGGGATGGAAGCTAATCAATACCAGATAAAGGCGCATCCAGGGCAGAGACCTCAACGACACAGAAAGCACTGATCCCCTCTGCAGGACTTGTGTAGAAGTCACTGACCCCATAGAGAGAAGAGACCAGCAGGCTTTACATCCATGGAAGGAGGCAGTGATGGTGCACATGTGTGAGAATCATGCATGAGGGACTCTTTTACCCTACCCGTCAGGATCTCAGGAGGGAAGGAAGGCAGGGCTCAGCCACAGGGAGGAGCAAGGGGCATGGCCTGGTGAGGTGGGCTCCCTAATGGTGGTATGATTGGCAGGGCGTTCTCTGCCATCCAGGAAGAATTTTAGGAGAAGTGAATTTCTCCCCTCTCTCCCTCCACCCCCAGCATGTGTGTGTGTGTGTGTGTGTGTGTGTGTGTGTCTAGTGCCTCCCATGTGCTACGCAAGCACTCACCACTGAGCATACCTCTAGCCCAGTGAGAGTTTCTTAATAAGCAGCAGGTTCCTGTTAAAGAGTTTTAATTATGCTGCACAACCTGTAAATGAGTACGAGGGGAAGATAATGAATAGGCAAAGAAAGAGAACTCGGGGGAAGGGAGATTAAATAAGACTACATGATAAAGAAAAAGTGCGGGTTTTCCTGCACACCCCCCATGCCCACCAACTGCCGAGGTCAGACCAAATTTATGGAGCTGTGCCCCAAAGCTGGGTAAGTGGTTAATTGAGACACAAGCGGGGATCTTCCTTTTTATATTTAGGCTGTACAGGGATCCTCCCATGGCCAATGGGGATTATTTGGAAGGTAGTTAAGGTGGATGTAGCTCTTGGCATATGCGCCATAGAAGATCCTTGAGACAATTCTGTACTGCAGTTAGACTTGTGATTTTTTTAAAGTAGTAAAGACTGTACCCAGCGGCACTTACCTACTCAGCCCATCCCCAGTCCTTTTCATTTTTTATTTTGACATAGGGTTGCTTAGGGCCTCACTAGATTGCTGAGGTTGGCCTCAAACTTGTGATCCTCCTGCCTCAGCCTCCTGAGCCACTAGGATTACAGGCCTGAACCACCACATCCAGTCTTGTGAATGTGTTTGAATTACTTTTTTCATACTATCAATAAATATAAAGTGGATGAAAAATATGACTAGGCCATCAGCTCACTCTCAGAGGTGTGACTTTGGTTTTATTCTTCTTTTTTTTTTATTCGTTGGCTTTTGCTCTAATTCCCTGCAGACAAGCTTAGGGTGGTTGAGCTGTTGTCTCACAAGAGGATCTCACGTCTTTGAGGTCAATATTTTCTCACCAGAAATTTTATAACAGTACCACGCAGAACAGGTCAGAGCGTTCTCCCTTCAGATGGGACGGCATCAGTCCCAGGTAGTCCTGAGAAGCTCTCAGCCACAGTCAAGATGAAAACAGCCTTAACAGATCTCGGGTGTCATCAGCCATTCACATTCCCTTGTCATGGAGTTGAGTTCTCTGAGGGCCACATGAGGACCTGCCACTGTGGTCACCAGCACAGTGGGCATTGTGCTTCCTGGAGGTTTCCAAGGTGGAACCTGGAGTCTGCAGAAGTGTGTTTCCAAGGACTCACTCAATGTGCTTCTAGGGCTCTTAGCAGGTGCTAACCTCTCTGCCATACCTGCTAAATTGTCTTTCCTTCAATACCATTCAGTAAATAATATTTTAGACATTTTTAATCTGAAAATCCCCCTTTAGTTATAGAAACATAAAAAGCAAATAAATTTATATATTTTTTGCAATGTATATTTAGGGAAACATTTCTAAATTTTAAAAATCTAATCAGCAGGGAAAACAGCTTTGGTTCACACCAGCAGGCATTCAGCAGTGTGCCCTGGGCCAGCCTTTGTGGTCCTCCAGCCACACGATGCAATAAGTCACCCTGGAGGTGCAGCCCTGGAGTGTTCTCTTCTGGGGAGATCCTGTAACAAACAGCACGTGCATGATAGGTTTACAACGAGGCATGTATCAGTAGACGCAGCACTTAAACAGAAGAATTTCTGAATGCTCCTTATATGTTTAAGAGGTACTGAAACCCAAAACTGGAAAACCTGGGTAGTACAGAATAGAGATAACTGTCTTCCTTTATTTTGGCAACTGGTCTTAACCAGCACATCTGTGAAGAGGGTGGAGAGATTCACCACATCCTAACTGCATTTTAATATGGAGACATTTTAAAAAATATATA
>PVKS010033591.1:0-21593 GCA_004027875.1 Aplodontia rufa | reverse complement strand
TTTTCCAATCCACCCTGGGGCACAGCCTCCAGGGCTGGGACAGGGTCGGGAAGGGGAGTGAAAGAGGAAAGTTCAGTGGGGAAGTGTTGCTCCTCCAAGCCCGGGGTGCCGCACCGTGGCGCCCTGTTCCTAGGAGGCATTTCTATCGTGACCTCCGAGAGTCACTTGGCCCCTCTCTTCATGCTGGCCTCTGCACGGCGGGGGCCATGTGTGGGGGGAGGTCGGTTCGTGGCGGGTCTTGATCCACCCAAGCCCGGTGTGCCGTTCCCTGGCACCCTGTTCCCAGGGGGCTTGTACAACTTGACCTCGGAAAGTCACTTGGTCCAACTCTTCCTTCTTGGCGCCGCCCAGCGTGGCGCCGGTTGAGGGATGAGTTTGGTCCCTGGCGGATCTCGTACGCCGTTCCTTTCCGTCACGGTGGCAGGAGGGTGCTTGTTCCAGTTATGAAGAGGATCACCATGGTGATTGATCCTGCCCTCGTTGGTTTGGAGGGCTTTGAAGAAATTGGCACCCAGGGGGCGGTGATGACCCTTTCCCGCTCTTCTACTCCATCCTATTTTCACTCCGCCTGGGGGCACAGCCACCGGGGCTGGGAAGAGTCGGGAAGGGGAGAGAGAGAGGAAAGGTCGGTGGGGAAGGGTTGCTCCACCAAGTCCGGGGGGCCGCTCCATAGCGCCTTTTACCCAGGGGGCGTGTCCACCGGGACCTCTGAGAGTCACCTGGCCCCTCTCTTCCTACTGTCCACCACGGGGCTTGGGCCGGGGTAGGGGGTTGGTCATTCTCTGGATGGACTCGCATTGCTCTCCTTCACATCGGGGGGCAGGTGGGTGCTGATTTCCGTTACGAATGGGGGGTCGCCGTGGTTGTTGATCCTGCCCTTGTTGCCTTGTAGGCTCGGGGAGACTCCGGCACCTGGTTAGGGATGAAAACACTTTCCCTGCACTTCTAATGAATCCTCTTTTCATTCAGCCCTGGGGCACAGACTCCGGGGCTGAGACGGGTTCGGGAAGGGGAGAGAAATAGGAAAGTTCGGTGGGGAAATGTTGCTCCACCAAGTGCAGGGTGCTGCTCCCTGGTGCCCTGTTCCTAGGGGGCGTGTCTAACGTGACCTCCAAGAGTCACTTGGCCCCTCGCTTCCTGCTGTCCACCGCCCGGCGTGGGGCGGGTTGGGCTGGGAGCTCGCTCCCTGGCGAGTCTCCCACGCCTTTCCTTTCCATCGCGGTGAGAGGAGGCTGCTCGTTCCTGTTACGAAGTGGGGTGTCGCAGTGTTGTTTGATCCTGCACTCCTTCGCTTGGAGGGGCGGGGAGAAGCCGGCACCCTGTGGGTGGTGATGACCCTTTCCAGCACTTCTTCTCCATCCTTTTTTCCACTCCACCCGGGTTACAGCCTCCAGGGTTGGAATGGGGTCGGAAAGGTGAGAGAGAGAGTAAAGGTCGGTGGGGAAGTGTTGCTCCGCCAACCCCGGGATGCGCTCAGAGGCGCCCTGTTCCCAGGGTTCATGTCCAAAGTGACTTCTGAGAGTCACTTGTCCCCTCTCTTCCTGCTGGGCGCCGCCCAACGGGGGGCCGCCTGGAGGGTGAGGTCAGTCCCTGGTCGGTCTCCCGGGCCTTCCCGTTGTGGGGGCAGAAGGGTGCTGGTTCCTGTTACGAAGCTGGGGGTCGCCATGGTGTTTGATCCTCCCCTTCTCGGCTTGGAGGGGCATGGAGAAGTTGGCAACCTGTGCCCGGTGATGACCCTTTCGACTTCTTCTCCACTGTCTTTAACATTCCGCCTGGGTGCACAGCTTCCGGCGCTGGGACCTGGTCGGGATTGGGAGAGAGAGGATAGGTCAGAGTGGTAGTGTTGCTCCGCTAAGGCCTGGGTGCTGCTCCCTGGCACCCTGTTACCAGGGGGCGTGTCCAACTTGACCTCTGAGATTTACTTGTCCCCACTCTTCCTTTTGGGCTTCGCCGGTGGGGGCCCGATGGGGGGGGAGGTCGGTTCCTAAAGGGTCTCGCATGCCTTTCCTTCCCGTCGCGGGTCCAGGAGAGTGCTCGTTCCCGTTATGAAGGGGGTTTACCGTGGTGATTGATCCTGCCCTCTTTCGTTTGGAGGGTGTGAAAAAGCCGGCACCCGTTTGGGGTGACCACCCTTTCCCCCACTTCTACTCCATTCTCATTTCTCTCAGCCTGGGGCCACACTCTTCAGGGCTGGGTAGGTTCTGGAACAGGAGAGAGAGAGGAAAGGTAGGTGGGGAAGGGTTGCTCCAACAAACCCGGGGAGTCGCACCACAGCGCCTTTTTCCCAAGGGGCATGTCCACCGGGACCTGCGAAATTCACTTGGCCCCTCTATTCCTGCTGGCCTCCGCCCGGCGGGGACGGTGTGCAGGGGTTGGTCGGACCGTGGCAGGTCTTGCGGGCTTTTCCTTCCCGTCTTGGGGGGAAGAGGGTGCTCAACCAATTACAAAGTGAGTTGTCACCGTGTTGGTTGATCCCGCCCTCCTTGGCTTGGAGGGGCGGTGAGAAGCCGGCACCCTGTGGGCAGTGAAGACCCTTTCCCGCACTTCTTCTCCATCCAGTTTTCCACTGGGTTCGGGGGCACAACCTCCGGGGCTGGGAATGTTTGGGAAGGGGAGAGAGAGAGGAAAGGTCAGTGGGGAAGGGTTGCTCCGCCAAGCCTGGGGGGCTGCTCCATAGCGCCTTTTACCCACGGGGCATGTCCACCGGGAGCTCTGAGAGTCACTTGGCCCCTCTCTTGCTGCTGTCCGCCGCCGGGAATGGGGAGAGATGGGGGGGAGGTCAGTCTCTGGCCTGACTCGCACTGCTCTCCTTCCCAATGCAGGGGCAGGTGGGTGCTGGTTTCTGTTACGAATGGGGGGTCACTGTGGTGGTTGATCCTGCACTCATTGGCCTGGAGGCACGGGGAGACTCCGGCACCTGGTTGGCGTTGATGACACTTTCCTTGCACTTCTACTCAATCCTCTTTTCACTCAGCCCTGGGGCACAGCCTCCGGGCCTGGGACGGGATCGGAAAGGGTAGAGAAAGAGGAAAGTTCAGTGAGGAAGTGTTGCTCCGCCAAGTCCGGGGTGCCGCTCCGTGGCACCCTGATCCTAGGGGGCGTGTCTAACTTGACCTCTGAGAGTCACTTGGCCCCTCTATTCCTACTGTCCGCCGCCCAGCATGTGGCGGGTTGGGCTGGGAGCTCGGTCCCTGACGAGTCTCCCACGCATTTCCTTTCCATAGCGGTGAGAGGAGCATGCTTGTTCCTGTTACGAAGTGGGAGGTCGCAGTGGTGGTTGATCCTGCACTCCTCGGCTTGGAGGGGCGTTGACAAGCCTGCACCCGGTGGACGTTGATGACCCTTTCCTGCACTTCTTCTCCATCCTCTTTTCCACTCCGCCCGGGGGCACAGCCTCCAGGCCTGGGACATGGTCGGGAAGGTGAGAGAGAGTAAAGGTCGGTGGGTAAGTGCTTCTCCGCCAAGCCTGCATGCGCTCAGAGGCGCCCTGTTCCCATGGGGCGTGTCCAATTGGACCTCCTAAACTTGCTTTGCTCCTGTCTTCATGGTGGGGCCGCCAGGCGGGGGGCAGTGTGGGGGTTAATTTCGGTACCTGGCGGGTCTTCCGCGCCTTCCCATCGCGGGGGCAGGAGGGTGCTGGTTCCTGTTACGAAGCTGGGGTTCGCCATGGTGGTTGATCCTGCTCTCCTCAGCTTGGAGGGGCGGGGTGAAGCCGGCACCCTGTGGTAGGTGATGACCCTTTCCCACACTTCTTCTCCATCCTGTTTTCCCCTCCGTCAGTGGGCACAGCGTCCAGGGCTGGGAGGTGTCAGGAAGGGTGAGAGAGAGGAAAGGTCAGTGGGGAAGTGTTGCTCTGCCAAGTACAGGGTGCCATTCCCTGGCAACCTGTTCCCAGTGGGTGTGTCCAACGTGACCTCTGAGAGTCACTTGGCCACTCTCTTCCTACTGGGCGCCGCCGACGGGGGTCTGATGGGTGGGAGTTCGGTCCCTAGAGGGTCTCGCACACCTTTCCTTCCACTCGCGGGTCCAGGAGAGTGCTCCTTCCCGTTAAGTAGGGGGTTGACCTTGGTGATTGATCCTGCCCTCCTTGGTTTGGAGGGGTGTGAAGATGCCGGCACCCGGTTGGGGGTGACGACCCTTTCCAGCACTTCTACTCCATCCTCATTTCACTCAGCCCGGGGGCACAACCTCCGGTGCTTGGAAGGGTGGGGAAGTGGAGATAGAGATGAAAGGTCGGTGGGGAAGGGTTGCTCTGTCAAGCCTGGGAGGCCGATCCATAGTGCCTTTTTCCCAAGTGGCGTGTCCACCGGGAGCTCTGAGAGTCACTTGGCCCCTCTCTTCCTGCTGTCCCCCGCTGGGTTTGGGGCGTGGTAGGGCGAATGTCGGTCTCAGGCCGGACTCGCACTGCTTTCCTTCCCATCGCGGGGGCAGGTGGGTGCTCGTTTCCTTTACGAATGGGGGGTCGCTGTGGTGGTTGATCCTGCCCTCGTTGCCATGGAGGCGCGGAGAGACTCCGGCACCTGGTTGCAGAGGATGACACTTTCCCTGCACTTCTACTCCATCCTCTTTTCGCTCAGCCCTGGGGCACAGTTCCGGTGCTGGGACGGGGTCGGGAAGGGGTGAGAAAGAGGATAGTTCGGTTGGGAAGTGTTGCTCCGCCAAGCCTGGGGTGCTGCTCTGTGGCGCCCTGTTCCTAGGGGTCGTGTCTTACATGACCTCTGAGAGTCACTTTGCCCCTCTCTTCCTGCTGTCCGCTGCCCAGGGTGGGGCGGGTTGCTCTGGGAGATCAGTCCCTGGCGAGTCTCCCACCGCTTTCCTTTCTGTCGCTGTGAGAGGAGGCTGCTCCCATCTGTTACGAAGTGGGTGGTCGCAGTGGTGGTTGATCCTGCACTCCTCGTCTTGGAGGGGCGGGGAGAAGCCGACAGCCGGTGGGCGGTGAAGATCTTTTCCCACACTTCTCCATCTTCTTTAACATTCCGCCCGGATGCACAGATTCCGGGGCTGGGAAGGTGTCGGGAACAGGAGAGAGAGAAGAAAGATTGGTGGGGACAGGTTGCTACACGAAGCCCGGGGGGCCAATGCGTTGCGCACTTTTCCCAGGGGGCGTGTCCACCAGGACCTCCGAGCCTCGCTTGGCCCCTCTCTTCATGCCCGCCGTGGACAGGCAGGGGATGGGGTGGGGTTCGAGGTCAGACCCTGGCGGGTCTCGCGTGCCTTTCCTTTACATCACGGAGGGAGGAGGGTGCTCATTCCTATTACAAAGTGGGATACATCGTGGTGGTTTCTCCTGCCCTCATCAGCTTCGAGGGGCGGGGGGGAAGCCAGCACCCTGTGGGCAGTGACGACCCATTCCTGCACTTCTTCTCCAACCTCTTTTCCACTGCGTTTGGGGGCACAGCCTCCAGGGCTCCTTGGAGTTGGGAAAGGGAGAGAGATAGGAAAGGTTGGTGGGGAGTGTTGCTCCATAAGCCCGGGGTGCCGTTCCCTGGCACCGTGTTCCCAGGGGCCTGTCCAACTTGAACTCGGGGATTCACTTGGCCCCTCTCTTCCTGCTGGGCACCACCTGGCGGGGGGCCGGGTGAGGGGGGAGTTCAGTCCCTAGCGGGTCTCGCACGCCTTTCCTTCCCATCACGATGGCAGGAGGGTGCTCGTTCCAGTTTGGAAAGGGGGTCACCACGGTGATTGATTCTGCCCTCATTGGTTTGGAGGGGTGTGAAGAAACCGGCACCCTGTGGGGGGTGACAACCCTTTCCCGTACTTCTACTACATCCTATTTTCACTCAGCCTGGGGGCACAGCCTCCGGGGCTGGGACGGGTCGGGAAAGAGAGGGAGAGAGGAAAGGTCGGTGGGGAAGGGTCGCTCCGCCTGTTCCCAGGGTTTGTGTCCACCCGGGACCTTCCAGCATCGCTTTGCCCCTCTCTTCCTATTGAGCCGCCCGACAGGGATGGTTTGCGGGGGGAGAACGTTCCCTGGCGGGTCTCGTGTGCCTTTATTTCCCTTCTCAGAGGCAGGAATGTGCTCTTTCCCATTAAAAAGTGGGGGGTCGCCATGGTGGTTGATCCTGCCCTCTTTGGCTTGGAGGGGCAAGGAGAATCCGGCAGCCGGTGGGGGGGGACGACCCTTTCCAGCACTTGTTCTCCATCCTCTTTTCCAATCCACCCTGGGGCACAGCCTCCAGGGCTGGGACGGAGTCAGGAAGGGGAGAGAGAGAGGAAAGATTGGTGTGGAAGGGTTTCTCCGCCAAGCCCGAGGTGCTGCTCCGCGGCACCCGATTCCCAAGGGGGTGTCCATCGGGACCTCCGAGAGTCACTTGGCCCCTCTCTTCCTGCAATCTGCCGCCCACCACAGGTCGGGGTAGGGGGTAGTTCGGCCTCTGGCGGGTCTCGCATCCTTTCATTCCCTTCGCGGAGGCAGGAGGGTGCTCTTTCCCTTTATGAAGGGGGGGTCGCCATGGTGGTTGATCCTGCCATTGTTGGCTTGGACGCGTGGGGAGATGCCGTCAAGTGGTGGGGGTGACGACAATTTCCCTGCACTTCTACTCCATCCTCTTTTCACTCAGCACTGGGCACAGCCTCCGGGGCTGGGACGGGGTTGGGAAGGGGACAGAGAGCGGAAAGGTCGGTGGGGAAGGATTGCTCCACCAAGGCCGGGGAGCCGCTCCGTGGCGCACTGTTCTCCAGTGGCGTGTCCAACGTGACCTCCGAGAGTCACTTGGCCCCTTTCTTCCTTCTGGGAGCTGCCCGTCGGTTGGCGGGGTGGGGGGAGACGTCTGTCCCTGGCGGGTATCGCACGCTTTTTCTTCCCATCGCGTGGGCAGGTGAGTGCTCATTCCCGTTATGAAGGTGGGGTCACCTTGGTGATTAATCTTGCCCTCTTTGGTTTGGAGGGGTGTGAAGAAGTCGGCACCAAGTTGGGGGTGACGACCTTTTCCCTCACTTCTTCTCCATCTTCTTTAACATTCTGCCCGGGTGCACAGCTTCCGGGGCTGGGACAGGGTCGGGAATGGGAGAGAGAGAAGAAAGATCGGTGTGGAAGGGTTGTTACTCGAAGCCCGGGGTGCCGCTGCAAGGCGCCCTTTTCCCATGGGGTGTGTCCACCAGGACCTCCGAGCCTCGCTTGGCCCTTCTCTTCATGCCCGCCTTCGACAGGCAGGGAATGGGGTGGGGATCGAGGTCAGGCCCTGGCGGGTCTCACTCGACTTTCCTTCACGTCGCGGGTGGAGGAGGGTGCTCATTCCAATTACAAAGTGGGGTACATCGTGGTGGTTGCTCCTGCCCTCTCCGGCTTGGAGGGGCGGGGTGAACCCGGCACCCTGTGGGCGGTGACGGCCCTTTCCCTCACTTGTTCTCCATCCTCTGTTTCAATCCACCCTGGGGCAGAGCCTCCGGGGCTGGGACGGGGTTGGGAAGGGTAGAGAGAGTAAAGGTCAGAGGGGAATTGTTGCTCCTACAAGGCCGGGGTGCCGCTCCCTGGCACCCTTTTCCCAGGGGGCATGTCCAACTTGACCTCTAAGTGTTACTTGGCCCCACTCTTCCTGTTCGGCGAGGCCGGCTCGGGGCTGGATGGGGTTCAGTTCGGTCCCTAGAGGGTCTCGCATGCCTTTCCTTCCCGTCGCGAGTCCAGGAGAGTGCTCGTTCCTGTTATGAAGGGGGTTCACCGGGGTGATTTATCCTGCCCTCTTTCGTTTGGAGGGGTGTGAAGAAGCCAGCACCCGGTTGGGGGTGGCAACCCTTTCCCGCACTTCTACTCCATCCTCATTTCACTCAGCCCGGGGGCACAGCCTCCAGGGCTGGGACGCGGTTGGGAAGGTGAGAGGGAGAGTAAAGGTTGGTGGGGAGGGGCTTCTCTGCCAATCCCGCATGTGCTCAGAAGCGCCCAGTTCCAAGGGGGCATGTCCAATGGGACCTCCTGGATTGCTTTGCTCCTCTCTTCCTGGTGGCGCCGCCGAGCAAGGGGCGATGTGGGGGGTAAGTTCGGTCCCTGGAGGGTCTTCCAGGCCTTCCTGTTGCGGGGACAGGAGGGTGCTGGTTCCTGTTATGAAGCTGGGGGTCGCCATGGTGGTTGATCCTGCCCTTCTCAGCTTGGAGGGGCGGGGAGAAGCCGGCACCCTGTGGTCGGTGACGACCCTTTCCTGCACTTCTTCTCCATCCTGCTTTCCACTCCGTCCGCGTGTACAGCCTCCAGGGCTGGGAGGTATCAGGAAGGGGAGAGAGAAAGCAAAGGTCAGTGGGGAAGTGTTGCTCTGCCAAGCACAGGGTGCCAGTCCCTGGCACCCTGTTCCCAGTGGGTGTGTCAAACGTTACCTCTGAGAGTCAATTGGCCCCTCTCTTCCTGCTGGGCGCTGACGGCGGGGGGCCGGATGGGGGGGAGTTCGGTCCCTAGCGGTCTCGCACCCCTTTCCTTCAAGTCGCGGATCCAGGAGGGTGCTCGTTCCCGTTAAGAAGGGGCTTCACCTTGGTGATTGATCTTCTACATCCGCTTTAACATTCCGCCCAGTTGCACAGCCTTCCTCTCTGAAAAGGGCCGGGAATGGGAGAAAGAGAGGAAAGGTCGGTGGGGAAGGGTTGCTCCGCCAAACCCGGGGGGGCGCTCCACAGCGCCTTTTTCCCAGGTGGCATGTCCACTGGGACCTCCAAGCATCGCTTTGCCCCTTTCTTCCTGTTGGCGCCGCCAGACAGGGAGCGGTTTGGGGGGAGATCGGTCCCTGGCGGGGCTCGCGTGCCTTTCCTTCCCGTAGCAGGGGCAGGAGGGTGCTCATTGCTGTTAAAAAGTGTAGTGTCACTGTGGTTGTTGATCCTGCCTTCCTTGGATTGGAGGGGCTTGGAGAAGCCAGCACCAGTGGGCGGTGAGGACCTTTTCCCTCACTTCTTCTCCATCTTCTTTAACATTCGGCCCGGGTGCACAGACTCCGGGGCTGGGTCGGGGTCGGGAAGGGGAGAGAGAGAGGAAAGGTCGGTGAGGAAGTGTTGCTCCGCCAAGGCTGGGATGCTGCTCGGTGGCACCCTGTTCCCAGGGGTCGTGTCCATCTGAACCTCTGAGAGTCACTTGGCCCCACTTTTCCTACCAGTATACCCCCGGCGGAGGTGATGTGGGGCGGAGGTCGGTCACTGGCAGGTCTCGTGTGACTTTCTTTCCAGTTGCAGGAGAAGGAGGGTGCTCATTTCCGTTACAAAGTGGGGGTTTGCCTTGGTAGTTTATCCTGCCCTCCTAGGCTTGGAGGATCAGGGATAAGGCGGCACCCTGTGAGCAGTGATGACCCTTTCCTGTACTTCTTTTCCATCCTCTTTTCCACTACCCTGGGGGCACAGCCTCCAGGGCTGGGAGGGGTAGGGAAGGAGAGAGAAAGAGGAAAGTGCAGTGGGGAAGTGTTGCTCCACTAAGCCCGGTGTGCGGCTCCATGGTGCCCTGTTCCTAGGGGGCGTGTCTAAAGTGACCTGCAAAAGTCATTTGGCCCCTCTTCTCCTGCTCTCTGCTGCCCAGCGGGGAGCAGGGGGGGCTGGGATTTTGGTCCCTGGCTGGACTCCCATGCCTTTCCTTTACGTCCCACGGAGAGGAGGCTGCTCGTTTCTGTTAGGAAGTGTGGTGTTGCAGTGGATGTTGACACTGCAATCCTATGCATGGAGTGGCGGGGATAAGCTGTCACCCGGTGGGCGGTGACGACCCTTTCCTGCACTTCTTCTTCATCCTCTTTTCCTCTCCGCCCAGGAGTACAGCCTCCAGGGCAGGGACGCGGTCTGGAAAGTGAGCGAGAGAGTAAAGGTGGGTGGGGAAACGCTTCTCCGCCAAATCTGCATGCCCTCAGAGGCGCCCTGTTCCCAGGGGGCGTGTCCAATGGGACCTTCTAGCATTGCTTTGCTGCTCTCTTCCTGGTGGCACTGCCCGGCGAGGGGCGGTATGGGGGGTAAGTTCGGTCCCTGGCGTTTCTTCTGGCATTTTTGTCGTGGGGGCAGGAGGGCGCTGTTTCCTGTTATGAAGCTGGGTGTCCCCAAGATGGTTGATCCTGCCCTCCTCGGCTTGGAGGGGCGGGGAGAAGCCGGCACCCTGTGTTCATTGACGACCCTTTCCCACACTTCCTCTCCATCCTGTTTTCCACTCCGTTGGTGGGCACAGTCTCCAGGGCTGGGAGGTATCAGGATGGGGAGAGAGAGAGGAAAGGTCGGTGGGGTAGTGTTGCTCTGCCAAGACCAGGGTGCCATTCCCTGGCACCCTGTTCCCAGTGGGTGTGTCCAACTTGACCACTGAGAGTCTCTTGGCCCCTCTTTTCCCGCTGGGCGCCGCCGGCGGGGGGCCGGATGGCTGGGGAGGTCGGTCCCTAGCGGGTCTCGCACGCCTTTCCTTCCAGTTGCGGGTCCAGGAGGGTGCTCGTTCCCATTAAGAAGAGGCTTCACCTTGGTGATTGATCTTGTACATCCACTTTAACATTTCACCCGGGTGCACAGCCTTCGGGGCTGGGAAGGGTCAGGAATGGGAGAGAGAGAGGAAAGTTCGGTGGGGAAGGGTTGCTCCGCCAAAACCGGGGTGGCGTTACACAACGCCTTTTTCCCAGGTAGCGTATCCACCGGGACCTCCGAGAGTCACTTGGCCCCTCTCTTCCTGCTGGCCACCACACAGCAGGGGGCGGTGTGGTTGGGGAGGTCGGTCCGTGGCGGGTCCCGCATGCTTTTTCCTCCCGTCACGGGGGTAGGAGGGTGCTCATCCTGTTAAAAAGTGAGGGGTCGCCATGGTGGTTGATCCTGCCCTCCTTGGCTTGGAGGGGCGGGGAGAAGCCGGCACCCTGTGGGCGGTGACGACCCTTTCCTGCACTTCTTCTCCAACCTCTTTTCCACTCTGCTCCGGGACAAAGCCAGCAGGGCTCAGAGGAGTCGGGAAGGGGAGAGAGAGAGGAAAGGTCGGTAGAGAAGTGTTGCTCCACCAAGCCCGAGGTACTGTTCCCTGGCACCCTGTTCCCAGGTGGCTTGTACAACTTGACCTCCGAAAGTCACTTGGTCCATCTCTTCCTGCTGGGTGCCTCGTGGCGGGGGGCTGGGTGAGGGGTGTGTTCGGTCCCTGGTGGGTCTTGCACGCCTTTCCTTTCTGTCACGGTGGAAGGAGTGTGTTTGTTCTAGTTATGAAGGGGGCTCACCATGGTAATTGATCGTGCCCTCGTTGGTTTGGAGGGCTTTGAAGAAAACAGCACCCGGTGAGCGGTGATGACCATTTCCCGCTCTTCTACTCCATCCTCTTTTCACTCTCCCAGTGGCAAAGCCTCCAGGGCTTTGAAGAGTCGGGAAGGGGAGAGAGAGAGGAAAGGTTGGTTGGGAAGGGTTGCTCCGCCAAGCCCTGGATGTGCTCACAGGCGCCCTGTCCCAAGTGGGCGAGTCCACTGGGACCTCTCAGCATCGCTTTGCCCCTCTCTTCCTGTTGGCGCCGCCAGACACGGGGCGTTTTGGTGGGGAGATCAGTCCCTAGTGTGTCTATCGTGCCTTTCCTTCCCGTCACATGGCAGGAGTGTGCTCATTCCCATTAAAAAGTGGAGTGTCGCCGTGGTAGTTGATCCTGCCTTCCTTGGATTGGAGGGGTTTGGAGAAGCCGGCAGCCGGTGGGCGGTGACGACCTTTTCGCGCACTTCTTCTCCATCTTCTTTAACATTCCGCCGGGGTGCACAGCCTCCGGGGCTGGGACGGGATCAGGAATGGGAGAGAGAGAAGAAAGATCGGTGGGGAAGGGTTGCTACGCAAACCCCTGGGGGCCGCTCCACTGCGCCCTGTCCCAGGGGGCGTGTCCACCAGGGCCTCCGAGCCTCGCTTGGCCACTCTCTTCATGACCGCCGCCGACAGACAGGGGATGGGGTTGTGCTCGAGGTCAGGCCCTGGCGGCTCTCGCGCGCCTTTCCTTCACGTCGCGGGGGGAGGAGGTTGCTCATCCCGTTAAAAAGTGAGGTGTCGCCCTGGTGGTTTCTCCTGCCGTCTTCAGCTTGGAGGGGTGTCGTGAAGCCTGCACCCTATGGGCGTTGACGACCATTTCCCACACTTGTTCTCCATTATCTTTTCCAATCCAGCCTGGTGCACAGCCTCCGGGGCTGGGACGGGGTCGGGAAGGGGAGAGAGAGAGGAAAAGTCGGTGAGGAATTGTTGCTCTGCCAAGGCCGGTATGCTGCTCGGTGGCACCCTGTTTCCAGAGGGCGTGTGCACCTGAACCTCTGAGAGTCACTTGGCCCCATTTTTCCTGCCAGCCTACCACCAGCGGGGGCGAATGTGGGGCGGAGTTCGGTCCCTGACAGGTCTCGCGGGACTTTCTTTCGCGTCGCAGGGGGAGGAGAGTGCTCATATCCGTTACAAAATGGGGGGTCGCTGTGGTGGTTGATCCTGCCCTCCTAGGCTCGGAGGATCAGGGATAAGGCGGCACCCTGTGGGCGGTGATGACCCTTTCCTGCACTTCTTTTCCATCCTCTTTTCCGCTCCACCTGGGGGCACAGCCTCCAGGGCTGGGAGGAGTCAGGAAGGGGAGAGAAAGAGGAAAGGGCAGTGGAGAAGTGTTAATCCGCTAAGCCCGGTGTGCCGCTCTGTGGTACCCTGTTCCTCCGGGTCGTGTCTAACTTGACCTGCGAAAATCACTTGGCCCCTCTTCTTCTGCTCTCCGCCGCCTGGCAGGGGGCGGGGAGGGCTGGGAGGTCGGTCCCTTGCGGGTCTCCCACGCCTTTCCTTTACCTCACAGGGAGAGGAGGCTGCTGGGTCCTGTTACGAAGTGTGGGGTCTCAGTGGATTTTGATCCTGCACTCCTCCGCATGGAGGGGCTGGGAGTAGCCGGCACCCACTGGGCTCTGACGACCCATTCTTGCACTTCTTCTCCATTCTCTTTTCCACTCCGCCCGGGGACACAACCACCAGGACTGGGACGCGGTCGGGAAGGTGAAAGAGAGAGTAAAGGTCGTTGGGGAAGGGCTTCTCCGCCAAGCCCGCATGCGCTCAGAGGCTCCCTGTTCCCAGGGTGCGTGTCAAATTGGACCTCCTAGCATTCCTCTGCTCCTCTCTTCCTGGTGGCGTCGCCAGGCGGGGGGTGGTGTGGGGGTAATTTCGGTCCTTGGCGGGTCTTCCCGCCTTCCCGTCACGTGGGCAGGAGGGTGCTGGTTCCTGTTACGAAGCTAGGCCTTGCCAGGGTGGTTGATCCTGCCCTCCTCTGCTCGGAGGGGCGGGGAGATGCTGCAACCCTGTGGTCGGTGACGACCCTTTCCCACACTTCTTCTCCATCCTGTTTTCCACTCCGTCCGTGGGCACAGCCTTCAGGGCTGGGAGGTGTCAGGAAGGGGAGAGAGAGAGGAAAGGTTGGTGGGTAAGTGTTGCTCTACCAAGCCCAGGGTGCATTTCCCTGGTACCCTGTTCCCAGTTGTTGTGTCCAACGTGACCTCTGAGAGTCACTTGGCCCCTCTATTCCTGCTGGGCCCCGCCGGCGGGGGGCCGGATGGCTGGGAAAGTTGGTACCTAGCGGGTCTCGCACGCCTTACCTTCCAGTCGCGGGTCCAGGAGGGTGCTCGTTCCCATTAAGAAGGGGGTTCACCTTGGTGATTGATACTGCTCTCCTTGTTTTGGAGGGGTGTGAAGACCCGGGACCCGGTTGGGAGTGACGTCCCTTTCCCAAACTTCTACTCCATCCTCATTTCACTCAGCCCTGGGGCACAACATCCGGGGCTGGGAATGGTCGGGAATGGGAGAGAGAGAGGAAAGGTCGTTGGGGAAGTGTTGCTCTGCTAAACCCGGGGGGCCAATTCATAGCACTTTTTTCCAGCGGGCGTGTCCACCAGGACCTCTGAGAGTCACTTGGCCCCTCTCTGCCTGCTGTCAGCCGCCGGGCTTGGGGCAGCGTAGGGGGGAGTTTGGTCTCTGGCCGAACTCGCACTGCTCTCCTTCCCATTGCAGGGGTAGGTGGGTGCTGGTTTCCGTTATGAATGGGGGGTCGTCGTTGTGGTTGATCCTGCCCTCGTTGGTTTGGAGGTGCGGGGAGACTTCAGCACCTATTTGGGAATGACGACACTTTCCCTGCACTTCTACTCCATACTCTTTTCACTCAGACCTGGGGCACAGCCTCCAGGGCTGGGATCTGGTCAGGAAGGGGAGAGAAAGAAGAAAGTTCGGTGGGGAACTGTTGCTCCGCCAAGCCCAGGGTGCCGCTCCGTGGCGCCCTGTTCCTAGGGGGTGTGTCTAACGTGACCTCCGAGAGTCAATTGTCCCCTCTCTTTATGCTGTCCGCCACCCGTCCTGGGGCGGGTTGGGCTGGGAGTTCGGTCCCTGGCGAGTCTCCTACACCTTTCCTTTCCGTCGCGGTGAGAGGAGGCTGATTGTTCCTGTTACGAGTGGGGGGTCGCAGTAGTGGTTTATCCTGCGCTCCTCGGCTTGGAGGGGCGGGCAGAAGCCGGTACCCGGGGGGCGGTGATGACACTTTCCCGCAATTCTTCTCTATCCTCTTTTCCACTCCACCCGGGGTACAGCCTCCAGGGCTATTCCGGGGTCTGGGAGGTGAGAGAGAGCGTAAAGGTCTGTGGTGAAGTGTTGCTCCGCCAACCCCGGGATGCGCTCAGAGGTGCCCTATTCCCAGGTTTCATGTCCACCGTGACCTCTGAGAGTCACTTAGCCCCTCTCTTCCTGCTGGGCGCCGCCCAGAGGGGGGACGGCTGGGGGGTGATGTCAGTCCCTGGCCGGTCTCCCGGGCCATCCCGTCGCGGGGGCAGAAGGGTGCTGGTTCCTGTTACGAAGCTTGGAGTCGCCATGGTGTTTGAACCTCAACTCCTCGGCTTGGAGAGGCATGGAGAAAATGGCAACCTGTGGGTGGTGACGACCCTTTCCCGCACTTCTACTCCATCCTCATTTCACTCAGCCCGGGGGCATGGCTTCCAGGGCTGAGACGGGGTCGTGAAGGGGAGAGAGAGTGAAAAGGTCTGTGGGAAGCGTTGCTCCGCCAAGCCCAGTGTGCCGCTTGTAGGGGCCCTTTTCCCAGGGGACGTGTCCACCGAGACCTCCCAGCATCACTTTTCCCATATCTTCCGATTGACGCCTCCAGACAGGGGGCGTTTTGTGGTGGGGAGATCGGTCCCTGGCGGGTATCTCCTGCCTTTCCTTCCCATCGCAGGGGCAGGAGGGTGCTCATTCCCGTTAAAAAGTGGAGTGTCGCCGTGGTAGTTGATCCTGCCCTCCTTGGATTGGAGGTGCTTGGAGAACCCGGCAGCCGGTGGGTGGTGACGAACTCTGCCCACACTTCTTCTCCATTTCTTTAACATTCCGCCCGTGTGCACAGCCTCCGGGGCTGGGACGGGGTCAGGAATGGGAGAGAGAGAAGAAAGATCGGTGGGGAAGGGTTGCTACGCGAAGCCCGGGGGGCCGCTGCACAGCGCCCTGTTCCCAGGGGGCGTGTCCACCAGGACCTCCGAGCATCGCTGGGCCCCTGTCTTCATGCCCGCTGCCGACAGGCAGGGCATGGGGTGAGGTTCGAGGTAAGTCCCTGGCGGGTCTCACGCGCCTTTACTTCACGTCGGGAGGGGAGGTGGGTGCTCATTCCTATTAGAAAGTGGGGTACATCGTGGTGGTTGCTCCTGCCCTCTCCGGCTTTGAGGGGCAGGGTGAAGCTGGTACCCTGTGGGCGGTGACAACACTTTCCCCCACTTTTTCCCAATAATCTGTTCCAATCCACCCTGGGACACAGCCTCCGGGGCTGGAACAGGGTTGGGAAGGGTGGAGAGAGGAAAGGTCAGAGGGGAAGTGTTGCTCCACCAAGGAGGGGGTTCCGCTCCCTGGAACACTGTTCCCAGGGGGTGTGTCCAACTTGAACTCTGAGAGTTACTTGGCCCCACTCTTCCTATTGGGCGACCTCAGCTGGAGGCTGGATGGGGTGGAGGTCGGTCCCTAGCGGTTCTCACACGCCTTTCATTCCAGTCGCGGGTCCAGGAGGGTGCTCATTCCCGTTATGAAGTGGGTTTACCGTGGTGAGGGATCCAGCCCTCTTTCGTTTGGAGGGGTGTTAAAAAGCCGGCACCCATTTGGGGGTGACGACCCCTTCCTGGACTTCTACTCCATCCTCATTTCACTCAGCCCGGGGGCAAAACCTCCAGGGCTAGGCAGGGTCGGGAAGGGGAGAGAGAAAAGAAAGGTCGGTGGGTAAGAGTTGCTCCGCCAAGCCCGGTGGGCTGCTCCACATCGCCTTTTTCCCAGGGGGCATGTCAACTGGAACCTCTGAGAGTCACTTGGCTCCTCTCTTCCTGCTGTCCGCCGCCCGTCCTGGGGGGGGGGTTGGGCTGGGAGTTCGGTCCCTGGCGAGTCTCCCACGCCTTTCCTTTCCGTCGCGGTGAGAGGAGGCTGACTGTTCCTGTTACGAAGTGGAGGGTTGCAGTGGTGGTTGATCCTACACTCCTCGGCTTGGAGGGACTGGCAGAAGCCAGCACCCGGTGGGCAGTGATGTCCCTTTCCCGCACTTCTTCTCCATCCTCTTTTCCATTCCTCCGGGGTACAGTCGGGAAGGTGAGAGAGAGTGTAAAGGTCTGTGGGGAAACATTGCTCTGCCAAGCCCAGGATGCGCTCAGAGGCGCCCAGTTCCCAGGGTTCGTGTCCAACGTGACCTCTGAGAGTCACTTGTCCCCTCTCTTTCTGCTGGGTGCTGCCCAGCGGGGGGCTGCCTGGGGGGTGAGGTCAGTCCCAGGCCGGTGTCCCGGGCCTTCCCGTCGCGGGGTCAGAAGGGTGCTGGTTCCTGTTATGAAGCTGGGGGTGGCCATGGTGTTTGATCCTCCCCTCCTCGGCTTGGAGGGGCATGGAGAAGCCGGCAACTGTGGGCGGTGACGACCCTTTCCCGCACTTGTTCTCAATCCTCTGTTCCAATCCACCCTGGGGCACAGCCTCCAGGGCTGGGACGGGGTTGGGAAGGGTACAGAGAGGAAATGTCAGAGGGGAAGTGTTGCTCTGCCAAGGCCGGGTTGCCGCTCCCTGGCAACCTGTTCCCAGGGGGCGTGTCCAACTTGAACTCTGAGAGTTACTTGGCCCCACTCTTCCTGTTGGGCAACGATGGCTCGTGGCTGGATATGGTTGAGGTCAGTCCCTAGCGGGTCTCGCATGCCTTTCCTTCCCGTCACGGGTACAGGAGTGTGCTCGTTCCCGTTATGAAGGGGGTTCACCGTGGTGATTGATCCTGCCCTCTTTCGTTTGGAGGGGTGTGAAGAAGCCGGCACCCGGTAGGGGTTGACGACCCTTTCCCGCACTTCTTCTCCATCCTCATTTCACTCAGCCCGGGGGCACAGCTTCCAGGGCTGGGAAGGGTTGGGAACAAGAGAGAGGGAGGAAAGGTCGGTGGAAAGGGTTGCTCCACCAAGCCTGGTGGGCCGCTCCATAGGATCTTTTACCCAGGTGGCATGTTCACCGGGACCTCTGAGGGTCACTTGGCCCCTCTCTTCCTGCTGTCCACCGCCGCAAATGGGGCGAGGTAGGGGGGAGGTTGGTCTCTGGCCAGACTAGCACTGCTCTCCTTCCCAACGTGGGGGCAGGTGGGTGCTGGTTTCCATAACGAATGGGGGGTCACCTTGGTAGTTGATCCTGCCCTCGTTGGCTTGGAGGCACGGGGAGACTCCGGGACCTGGTTGGGGATGACGACACTTTCCCTGCACTTCTACTTCATCCTCTTTTCACTCAACCCTGGGGCACAGCCTCCGGGGCTGGGACGGGGTCGTGAAGGGGAGAAAAAGAGGAAAGTTCGGTGGGGAAGTGTTTCTCCGCCATGTCCGGGGTGCCGCTCCGTGGCGCCCTGTTCCTAGGGGGCGTGTCTAACCTGACCCCCGAGAGAGTCACTTGGCCCCTCTCTTCCTGCTGTCCGCTGCCCAGCGTAGGGCGGGTTGTGCTGGGAGGTCGGTCCCTGACGAGTCTCCCACGCCTTTCCTTTCCGTCGCCGTGAGAGGAGGCTGCTCATTCCTGTTACGACGTTGGGATTCGCCGTTGTGGTTGATCCTCCCTTCCTCGGCTTAGAGGGGCATGAAAAAGCCGGCAACCTGGGGGCGGTGACGACCCTTTCCCGCCCTTCTTCTTCATCATCTTTTCCAATCCGCCCGTGGGCACAGCCTCCAGGACTCAGAGGTGTCCTAAAGGGGAGAGAGAGAGGAAAGTTCGGTGGGAAAGCGTTGCTCCACCAAGCCCGGTGTGCCGCTACCTGGCACCCTGTTCGCAGGGGGCTTGTCTAACTTCACCTGGAGAGTCACTTGGCCCCTCTCTTCCTGCTGGGTGCCGCTCAGCGAGGGGCTGGCTGGGGATGAGGTCAGTCCCTGGTCGGTCTCCCGGGCCTTCCCATCGCAGGGGCAGAGGGGTCCTGGTCCCTGATACGAACCTGGGGGTCGCCCTGGTGTTTGATCCTCCCCTCCTCGGCTTGGAGGGGCATGGAGAAGCTGGAAACCTGTGGGTGGTGATGACCATTTCCCACACTTCTTCTCCATCCTCTTTTCCACTCCGCCTGTGGGCACAGCCTCCCTGGCTGGGAGGGTCCTGAAGGGGAGAGAGAGAGGAAAGTTTGGTGGGGAAGTGTTGCTCCACCAAGCCCGGGGTGCCACTCCCTGGCACCCTGTTTCCAGGGGGCTTGTCCAACTTCACCTCTGAGATTCACTTGGTCCCTTTTTTCCTGCTGGGTGCCGCCCGGCGGGATGCTGGGTTCGGGGGTTTGGTCGGTCCCTGGCGGGTCTTGCACACCTTTCCTTCCTGTCGCGGTGGCAGTATGGTGCTCGTTCCAGTTATGAAGGGGGAGTCACCATGGTAATTGATCCTGCCCTCGTTGGTTTGGAGGGGTGTGAAGAAACCGGCACCCGGTGGGGGGTGACGACTTATTCCCGCACTTCTACTCCATCCTCATTTCACTCAGTCCTGTGGGACAGCCTCCGGGGCTAGGAAGGGGAGACAGAGGAAAGGTCGGTGGGGAAGTGTGGCTCCAACAAGCCCTGTATGCGCTCAGAGGTGCCCTGTTCCCAGGGGGCATGTTCACCAGGACCTCCGAGCCTTGCATTGCCCTTCTCTTCCTGCCCACGGTGGAACGGCAGGGGATTGGGTGGGGATGGAAGACGGGCGGTGGCGGCTCTCACGTGACTTTCCTTCACAATTCGGGGGGAGGATGATGCTCATTCCGGTTAAAAATTGGGGCGTCGCCGTGTTGGTTGCTCCTGCCCTCTTAGGCTTCGAGGGGCTGGGTGAAGCCGGCACCCTGTGGATGGTGGCGACCCTTTCTCACACTTCTTCTCCATCCTCTTTTCCACTCCGCCCCGGGGGCACAGTCTCAGAGGCTGGGACGGGGTCGGGAATGGGAGAGAGAGAGGAAAGGTCGTTGGGGAAGGTTTGCTCCGCCAAGTCGGGGGGCCGCTCTGCGGCGCCTTGTTCCCAGAGGGCTTGTGCACCTGGACCACCGAACGCTTGACCCCTCTCTTCCTGCTGAACACCCCCCTGGCCAGGGACGGGTTGATGGGGGAGGTCAGTGCCTAGCGGGTCTCTCATGCCTTTTCTTCCCTTTGCGGGGGCAGGAGGTTGTTCGTTCCCCCTTAGGAAGAGGGGGATCACCATTGTTGTTGATCCTGCCCTCCTGGTCTTGGAGGGGTGGGTAGAAGCCGGCAGCTGGTGGGAGGTGATGACCCCTTCCTGCACTTCTACTCCATCCTCTTTTCACTCCGCCCAGGGGCATGTCTTCCAGGGCTGATATGGGGTCGGGACGGGGAGAGAGAAAAAAGGTCTTTGGGAAGCGTTGCTCCGCCAAGCCCGGGATACGCTCATAGGCGCCCTGTCCCCTGGGTTCGTGTCCAACGTGACCTCTGAGAGTCATTTGGACCCTCTCTTCCTGCTGGGCGCCGCCCAGCGGGGGGCCGACTGGGGGATGAGGTCAGTCCCTAGCCGGTCTCCCGGGCCTTACCATTGCGGGGGCAGAAGGGTGCTGGTTCCTGTTGCGAATCTGGGGGTCGCAATGTGTTTTGATCCTCCCCTCCTCTGCTTGGAGGGGCATGGAGAAGCCGGCACCCTGTGGGTGGTGATAACCCTTTCCCGCACTACTTCTCCATCCTCCTTTCCACTCCACCCGTAGGCACAGCCTCCAGGGCTGGGAGGTATCCTGAAGGGGAGAGAGAGAGGAAAGTTGGTGGGGAAGTGTTGCTACGCCAAGCCCGGGGTGCCGCTCCCTGGCACCCTGTTTCAGGGGGCTTGTCCAAATTCACCTTCAAGAGTCACTTGGCCCCTCTCTTCCTACTTGGCGCTGCTGGGTGGTTTGGCGGGTTTGGGGGGGTGGTCTGTCACTGGCGGGTCTTGCACCCCTTTCCTTCCCGTCTCGGTGGCAGGATGGTGTTCCTTCAACTTATGAAGATGGTGTCACCATGGTGATTGATCCTGCCCATTTTGGTTTGGAGGGGTGTGAAGAAACCGGCACCCGGTGGGGGGTGACGACTTATTCCCGCACTTCTACTCCATCCTCATTTCACTCAGTCCTGTGGGAAAGCCTCCGGGGCTAGGAAGGGGAGAGACAGAGGAAAGGTCGGTGGGGAAGTGTGGCTCCAACAAGCCCTGGATGCGCTCAGATGTGCGTTTTCCCAGGGGGCATATCCACCAGGACCTCCGAGCCTCGCTTTGCCCCTACCTTCCTGCTGGCCGCCGACCGGCAGGGGATTGGGTGGGGATGGAAGACGGGCCCTGGCGGGTCTCGCATGACTTTTCTTCCCAACCTGGGGGGAGGAGTGTGCTCATTCCTGTTAGAAAGAGGGTGTCACCGTGTTGGTTGCTCGTGCCTTCTTCGGCTTCGAGGGGCGTGATGAAGCCGGCACCCTGTGGGTGGTGAGGACTCTTTCTCTCACTTCTTCTCCATCCTCTTTTCCACTCCACCCGGGGGCACAGTCTCAGAGGCTGGGACGGGGTCGGGAATGGGAAAGAAAGAGGAAAGTTCGGTGGGGAAGTGTTGGTCCGCCAATCCCAGGGTGCCGCTCCTTGCGCCCTGTTCCTAGGGGGTGTGTCTAACGTGACCTCTGAGAGTCACTTGGCCCCACTCTTCCTGATGTCCGCCACTCGGAGTTGGGCAGGTTGGGCTGGGAGGTCGGTCCCTGGCGAGTCTCCCAAGCCTTTCCTTTCCTTCGCGGTGGGAGGAGGTTGCTGGTTCCTGTTACAAAGTGGGGGGTCGCCGTGGTGGTTGATCTTGCACTCCTCGTCTTGGAGGGGTGGGGAGAAGATGGCACCGGTGGGCGGTGATTTCCCTTTCCCCCACTTCTCCATCCTCTTTTCCACTCCACCCGAGGTACATCCTCCAGGGCTGGGACGGGGTCGGGAAGGTGAGAGAGATTAAAGGTCTGTGGGGAAGGGTTGACCTGCCAAGCTCGGGATATATTCAGAGGCACCCTGTTCCCAGGGTTCGTGTTCAACTTGACCTCTGAGTGTCACTTGGACTCTCTCTTCCTGCTGGACGCCGCCCAGCGAGGGGCCGCCTGGGGGGTGAGGTCAGTCCCTGGCCGGTCTCTCGGGCCTTCCAATCGCTGGGGCAGAAGGGTGCTGGTTCCCGTTACGAAGCTGGGGGTCGCCATGGTGTTTGGTCCTCCCCTCCTCGGCTTGGAGGAGCATGGAGAAGCCGGCACTCTGTGGGTGGTTAC
>PVKS010033590.1:0-21618 GCA_004027875.1 Aplodontia rufa | reverse complement strand
TGGCATCTGTGTCCACTCTTCCATTGGATGATGGCATCTGTGTCCACTCTTCCATCGGGATGGTGGCATCTGTGTCCACTCTTCCATCGGATAATGGCATCTGTGTCCCCTCTTCCATCAGATGGTGGGGTCCATGTCTGCTACTTTGAGGTAAGCTGACCTCTGGGACTGTCTGGGCAGAGTTTGCAGCGGTGGTGCTGGGTGACTTCTGGGGCTGTCAGGTGCTGCCAGCCCAGCTCCCACGAGTGCGGCTGGTCTCCCACGGAAGGCTCCAGGTGAGAGCTGCCCAAAGAGTCTGAGCAGCCTCCAGATCTTTCAGAGGCGATGCCACGGTGGTTGGTGGGAGCCTCCAGGTTTTGGGGTGATCCATTTCAAGCATTCTACAATGGAAACACGGGTCTGTCTTCTCTCCGTAGCATGTTTTGCCATTCAGTCAGCCTGTTTAGTGTTGCCCCCAAAGCTCTGATTTTGTGGTTCTCCAGCTGAGTGTGCGTCCCCCTGCGCAGCCCCTGGCTGGCATTTCCTGTGGAGCAGGAACCTCAGCCGCATGCTTCAGGCCTTAAGGAAATATTTGTCGAAGCCATGAGCGGATGTGTGATGCCTCCCCAGGTCTTTCTTCTCCCAAATTCTCCTGGTGCTTGAAAATGTGAGGACGAGTGTGCGAGCAGGCGCCTGGGGATCTCAGCGGGTGACAGGTGAGCCTGGGGAGTCCACAGTATCAGGCTCTTGCGACCGGTGGGGCTTCTCTGCAAGTGGAAACTTCCCTCGTGTTCCATATGAGACTGGAGCCTGGTGGTTTTTGGTTCTGCATTGTCTAAGGAGGACTGTGAGGGCCAGGGTGCCCCTGGGCAGGGCAGCTGGACGGGGCTCAAGCACCTTCTCTGGGAAGCCCTGGTGGTGCAGAGGCTTTAGCCAGCTGCTGCTCTGCCATGCTCTGCTCAGTAGTCCTGGACTCTGCTAGAGCTCAGGGAATGGGTCCAATGTCCCAAAGGACAGGAGAGGGAGTTCAGATCAGAGAGGGCAGGCTGCGGCCAGGATGGGGAGGGGAACCAGCACCTTCCTTCAGGTGACCAGATCATCAGGAAGTAATGGTGGCCACTGGGGACAGCCCCGCTGGACCAAGGCTTCTCTGCTCATCCCACAGCCTTTTCCTGTCTCTCCCCAGGGCCTCCAGCAAAGCATCAGCTCCATCAAGACAGTTCAGCCTCATTTTCGTCCCCACCTTCTCCTTCCCTGGTCTCTGACTTTTCTGCCATTGCTCAAACGGGCCAGGGCACTTCCAAGGCTCCACACATGTTGCTGCTTCCAACCCTGAGCATCTTCTCACTGGCGCCCTCAATTCTTCTTGCACACCTCCTCCAGGAAGCCCTCCTTGACCTCCTGCCTTGGGCTCCCTGCCTTGCAGGCATTCTGCACAGTTGGTTTCTGGTCTCCAGTGAGCCCGGCTGCTCTGTGAGGAGTGCACAGGTCCCCCTGGGGCCTCTCACAGACCAGGTGGGTGTCAGAGGCTGGAGAATGAAGTCATGTGATATAGCCTTCACATGTGTTCATGCGCACACACACACACACACACCATGCACAGACGTGCACATTGCAGCACATGCTCACGTGTGCACACGTAGCACACGCACACATTTAACACGTACTCACCCAGAAGCACAGCACACACCGGCACACACCTGCACTGAGTCTCTGGGCTGACACAGTAGAGTGGTGGCACGTGTCCCCTGGCCATCTTCACAGTGCCCAGCTCAGGGACAGCAATCATCTGGGAAGAGGCTGCCCGTGAGAAGATGCCATGTGGTGTGGAAAGAGGGCTTGGGAGCCTGACAGCTTGTGTCTGGGTGATGTGACCTGTGGCTCTAGGGGGTGGGAACGCTTGACATGCGCTGCTGTGACCGAACTGCTCCCAGGAATCATGGCCGATGTCTGAGTGTCCCAGTGTGACAGGTCACCGTGTAAGTGTTGGAGTATGTGGTATGTGTGTGCTGTGGAGTGTGTGAGAGAGAGAGAGAGAGAGAGAGAGAGAGAGTAGGGAGTCTGCAGGCCTGCAGTGGGGTAGGGGCCTGGGCACCTGGGCTGGCTGCAGACACGTGTCCCGGGCAGTCCCTCAGTGCCACTTGCTAGGAAGGGCCTGGGGCCTCGTGTGATGCTCAGCCATCACTGTCTTGACACTTAGTGACATTTCCTTTGAACTTGTGTTTTGTAGGTGAAACCCAAAGGGACGCTGGAATAGGTACAGGAGTAAGGGAGGTGGCAGGATCCATCCCTGCTCCCTGCTGCCCAATTTGCATGGGGCTTTCTGTGCATTCCACAATAAAGTCAAGGAAAGTCAGGGACACTCAGAAGGAAGACAGGTAAATCATGAGCACAGGTGGGCTGTGAGCACAGGTGGGCCGTGAACACAGGTGGGCCATGAGCACAGGTAGGCTGTGAGCTCAGGTGGGCTATGAGCACAGGTTGGCTGTGAGCTCAGGTGGGCTACGAGCTCAGGTAGGCTGTGAGCACAGGTA
This sequence comes from Aplodontia rufa, assembly GCA_004027875.1. Taxonomy (NCBI): domain Eukaryota; kingdom Metazoa; phylum Chordata; class Mammalia; order Rodentia; family Aplodontiidae; genus Aplodontia; species Aplodontia rufa. The sequence continues at coordinate 19,105 of PVKS010033590.1, read as the reverse complement.
GGCTGTGAGCTCAGGTGGGCTATGAGCACAGGTGGGCTGTGAGCTCAGGTGGGCTGTGAGCTCAGGTGGGCTATGAGCACAGGTGGGCTGTGAGCTCAGGTGGGCTGTGAGCTCAGGTGGGCTATGAGCTCAGGTGGGCTGTGAGCTCAGGTGAGCTATGAGCTCAGGTGAGCCATGAGCACAGGAGATCTGTGAGCTCAGGTAGGCTATGAGCTCAGGTGGGCTGTGAGCTCAGGTGGGCTGTGAGCTCAGGTGAGCCATGAGCACAGGAGATCTGTGAGCTCAGGTAGGCTATGAGCTCAGGTGGGCTGTGAGCTCAGGTGAGCTATGAGCTCAGGTGAGCCATGAGCACAGGAGATCTGTGAGCTCAGGTATGCTATGAGCTCAGGTGGGCTATGAGCTCAGGTGGGCTGTGAGCTCAGGTGGGCTACGAGCTCAGGTAGGCTGTGAGCACAGGTAGGCTGTGAGCACAAGAATGCCTTGGGCACTTGTGTTCCAAATGACGGCACAGGATGAGTGGACGGCAGGGCAATTCTTAGTTCTTCAGCCTTTCCTCTCATCGCAATCGGCGGGCAGAGTGTGTTGTATAATGTGCCCAAGAAGTCAGAATGTCCTTGGTTTTGTGTGGCATTTCTGCTGTTCTGTGAGAATGGAATACATGTGCGTGGAAAACATGAAATACAGATGGTGTCGTTTCAATCATGCCATGTATGGGCTAAATGTGCTTGTGTGTGTTTGTAAGACTGGAAAGATGAATGGGAAAACTCACTCTCATAATCTGAGGGTTGATTTTACGTATTAATTCGAGAGGGCCCTGGACCAGATATTTGGCTCACTGTTACTGCTGGGCAGGTCCCCGAGTGTGTTCCTCCCTATTGGCTGACTCTGTGATCTGAGTGAAGCAAGTGGGCCTCCCCAAAGGGCATGGGTCCCGCCCACCCCCAGGGCCTCACCAGAACAAAGGGCTGAGTGGAGAAGCTTTCTCTTGCCTGTCCTTGGTCAGGGCACCGGCTCCTGCCTTTGGGTTTGCACCATGGATTCTCCTGGGTCTCCTGCTTGCTTGGGCAGATCCGGGACTGCTCAGCCTCCGGAACCTCATGAGCTAATTCCTGCCTTTTCAAACCCATTTATTGGGGGTGGAGGCTTGCATACATAACACGTGTGGGGCTCTGGCTTCTCTCCCCAGCACCACACACACAAAAAAATTATTACGATGGCAAATAGCAATGGATTCATTTTTAATTTAGTTCTATACGTGAATAAAAGAAAAAAGTGTCATATGTAACAACGGAGTCACCATTCTCCTAAAAGAAACCCACGGAATGTACATGTTACTCACCTTGAAAAATTGAACAGAAGCTGGATACCGTTGTGGTTTAGAGGTGAGGTGTCCCCGGGAAGCTCATGTGTGGGGTAATGCAGGAAGGCTCAGAGGTGAAATGATTGACCCAATCAGCGAGTTGATCACATGATAGGGACTAACTGGCAGCCTTTGAAGGCAGGTGGGGTGTGGCTGGAGAAGGTGGGCCATTTGGGGCGAGCCTGGGGGTACATGTTTTGTATCTGGTGTGGAGTCTCTCGCTCTGCTTCCTGATCCTCCTTTGAGTCGCTTCCCTTCACCACGACGTTCAGCCTCACCTCGAGCCAGCCTTCTATGGACTGGGACCTCGGAAACGGTGAGCTCCCAAATAAAATTGTCTTCCTTTGTTAAGCCTCCAAATAAACTTTTCCTCCTAAAATTGTGCATATCAGGCCTTTTAGTCATAGTGGTGGAAAAGCTAAGTACCCAAAGATCAAGACATCTTTCCTGTTATAATTAGTGATGAATACTACATTCCCTTCAGCTTTACTGAGGTCTGACAAAAGTCATACACACTCACATATTACATATGTATGTGTTTGTGGTATATGACGTGACATTTGATAAACATATGCATTGCTAAATGATTACCACAGTCAAAGTAATTAGCATTTCCATTGGCTCGCGTGGTTACTGTTGGTGCATGGTAAGAACTTTGAAAATCGATTTTCTTAGCAATTTCAAGCTTAAAATAGAGCATTGTTAACTGTAGTCACCACACTGTGCATTAGATCACCTGAATGTATTCGCCCCAACACAAACTTTGTGCCCTTTGAGCAATATGGGCACCCCCACCCATTGCCACCTTTCTCCCTCTGCTTCTGGGGATCCCGTGTTTTTATTTTCCGTGGGAGATCATGCCATCTTTGTCTTTCTGTGCTCGATATGTTTCACTTAGCATAATGACCTCCAGGCTCATCCAGCATCACAATGCAGGACTTCTCTTTTTTAACTTTTTATTGGTGCATTATAGTTGTACGTGTCACATACTCACAGATGCACACAATACAGCAATACAGTTTGGTCTATATCCCTGCCACACACCTCTACCCCTCTCCTCCTGTCTCCTGATCCCTTGCCTCTCTTTCTGGGTCCTATATTTTCCCTAAAATACCCAAGTATAGTGACATAATTCTTATACCTATGAAGAGCATTTTTTATAATTATGACTATAGTATATACAGTGACATCCTTATAAATATTTGGAATGTACCTTGCTTAACTTAGTTCCAACATTTCCTCTTCTCTTCCCTTCCTGTCATCCCTTGTTATTTTTAGATATAATTGACAATAGGATTAAACATTTACGTTTTTAAAGGCGCGCAGTATAGCGTATTCAGACATCTTATGCAGTATCTTGCAACTGTCTCTCATAAATATTAACGTGCTGCATTTTTGTTCTGTGGTTCTAATACGTGAGCTTGTCCTCCTTTCCCCCAAGCCTGGGTTTAGTTCCATCCTCCAGAAATGAGGAAAAGCATTTGACTCTCTGGATTTAGCTAACTTTGCTCAGCATTTCTTCCATTGCCATCCATTTACTTTCAAAGGTTGCAATGTTGTTGTTTCTAATCGCTGAGTAGAACTCCATGGTATAAATGTACCACAGTTTTTGGATCCACTCATCCAGGGAGGGGCATCTGGGTTGATTCCATAATTTAGCTATTGTAAATTGAGCTGCTATGAACATGGATTTTGCTGTGTCTCTGTAGTGTGCTGATTCTAACTACTCTGGGAAAATACCCAGAAGAGGGATAACTGGGTCATATGGCAGTTCCATCCCTAATTTTTTTTAGGAGTCTCCACACTGCTTTCCAGAGTGGCTGGACCAGTCTGCAGTTCCACTAACAGTGTGCTAGTGTTCCTATCTCCCCTTAACCCCTCCAGCATCTGTTATTGCTTGTATTCTTCATCTTTGCCAGTGTGACTGGAGTGAAGTGAAATCTTAAGGTAGTTTGGATTTGACAAATGCCAGATTTCATTCTTTCTAAAGGCCATATAATTTTCCACATATATATAAAAATAATTTTCAAGGTGGAGTGGTGGCTAGTGGTTACAGCACTTGTCCAGCATGAGCAAGGACACGGTTCAAACCCCAGTACTACATACACAAGTGTTGGAGAAACAAAGACCAGATGGGAAAATAAATAAAATTGATTCTCTCTCTATCTCTCTTAAAAAATGTTTCCGTATTACTCCCATATTATTAACATAATGTAAATATAATCTATTACTATAATATTAATGTAATATTCCCAAACTATATTATCGTCTCCACGTGGAAATGACTGTGCATGAACGCCATTTTCCTTTCCTGTGTGCCAATGGGACCCTTGGGCTGACACTCCCAGCTACCCTGCATAATGCTGTGGTGAACACGGGCTGCAGCCCTCTCTTGCTGTACTGATCTCATTTCCTTTGGCTATCTACCCAGTAGTGGGATTGCTGGATCATATGGTAATTCTGTTCTTAGTTTTTTGAGGAACCTCCATACTGTTTTCCACGATGACTCTGCTCACTTATATTCTAGCTGAGGTGCGCAAGGGTCCCCTTTCCGCCACACCTTCCCCCCAGCACTGGCTCTCTTTATCCTTTTGATGACCGCCATTCTAGCAGGTGTGAGGTGAGGGTTTGGACTGGCAAGTCCCCGAAAGCTGGTGGTGTTGAGCATTGTATTTTCATAAACTTGTTGGCCATTTGAAAAATGTCCACTAAGCTCCTTTGCCCGTTTTGAAATCGTTACTCTTTCCTTGCTACCAACTTGTTTGGCTTCCTTACGTATTTTAGGGACTGACGCCTTGGCTTACGAAGGTCTTTACCCGCCTCACAGGCTCACTCTTTCCTTTGCTGATCGCTTCCTTTGCGGTGTAGCTTTTCAGTTTAATGCAACCTCATTTGCCTATTCTTGCTTTTGCTCGAATTGGTGACACGGGTCCATTCCTTAGAGTAAATCAGTCAATCTATTCACCTATCCACCCATCCATCCATCCAACCATCACCTACCTAGCTAGCTTTGATTGGTTGGTTTTTTTTTTCTTTCTTTTCTTTTCTGGAGAACCCAGATTAACATGTAATTTAAAATGTCACTTTTTCTTTCCATATAATGACATTAAATAGCAAACACCATGACAAGTTGAGATACCATGGAAGAGAAGGAAAAGCCTTATGTGCATGCGGTGGCACTTTCCTCCGCTATGTGCACAAGGTCCTGTGTCCTCCTTCTGCACCTGTGCTGACAGACCTTGCCTCTGTAGAGTCCGGAGTCCTCTGCCTGGCTACAAGGGTCCGCCAGCTCCAGAAGGTGGATCTGAAGCCTCAGAGGCTATGGCTTCATCTTTCAAAGGATCAGAGTCCTTTGAACTTTGTGACCACCCCTAGAAAGGCCCCAGAGAGACTGCTCTACAGTCTACCATTCCTCCATTCAGGGCTGTTAGATTCAGAAAAACAAACACCCCCAGGGAGCCAGTTACATTTGAATTTCAGGTAAGCAATTAATTGTAAAAGTGTTTTTGGTGTAGCTCATGCAACATTTGGGATACATTTATGCTAAAAATAATTTTTTTAATCTGGCTGAAATGCAGACTTACTGTGTGTCCTGTATTTCATTCAGCAGCCCCACCCCCATTCTTCCCTCCAATGCCTCTGGTAACTGCACCCAACCCCCAGGTCTGGCCCACAGCCCACCATCTCCTGCAGACCTGGGTCTGCCCTGTGCCCTGGCCCCTCTGCCCCGCTACCAGCTTTCTACTCGCCTCAGCCGTGGTTTCTGCTGTTTCTAATTGTATTTCTGTCATAAGAGCAATACGTGTTCGCTACAGAAAAATCACAGGCTACAGATAAGCAATAAGAAGAAAGCAAAAAAACACTCATAATCCCACCCACACAGGAAGACTACTGTGACTACCCCGGGATAGATTTTTCTAGAGCTCTGTGTGTGTGCATCTTTGCAGAAAAAGAGCAAACACACTCCATGCCCTAGTTCAGACCCACGGCCCTGCAGGCTGCGCCTCCACGAGACTGGAGTAAGGACTCTGGTGCACCAGGACTTGTTTCAGCTACCTGGAAAAGGCCGCTGTTCCCCCAGCACTGGGGTCAGAGAGGCCTGTCCTCAAAGGCAGTTTCTAATCCTAGGGCTGCTTCAGTGAGGAACCACTGACCAGGTGGTGTAAACAACAGAAATGATTTTCTTCTGGTGGTGCTGGAGACTGGAAGGCTGAGGCAAAGGTGCGGGTTGGGGCTGCCTTCCTATGGTGTCCTTATAGGGCTTTTCCGGTGTGTGTCTGTATCCTAATCTCCTTTTATAAGGACGCTAGTAAGATTGGATTAGGGCCCACCCTAATGACCTCATTTTAACTTAATCACCTCTCTTACAGGCCTTATCTCCAAATAAGGTTTCCTTCTGAGCAACTGGAGGTGAGGACTTCAACACAGGAACTTGGAGGGGCAAAATTCAGCCCCAAAGCTCTTGGCCCAGCTTACTGCAAATGTTCTGAGCTTCAGTTTCTGGATACATGTGGGTCTGATGACCATCCTCCTTCAACTGGAACCTCAGAACGACCAAATCAGGCCGTCCTGAGAAGGTGCTTGGCCCACTCCTGGCCCCTGGAACGAATCCTTGGAGATCACTTCCTTCCCTGCAGATGGCTAACCAGGAGGCCATAGGCCATGGGCCATGGGCTCATTGGTTTGATTATTTTATTTCAGGTAAATTCCCAGAGGAGAGTTGCTGCGACAAAGGTGGAGATGCAGCTGATCCCCTGAGGTGCACCTGTGCCCCTCTGTCACTGGCGAGTGGATGGATGCCCCCACCTCCATTTTCAGGCCCCTGGTGGCTCCTCCCCATCCCCATCATCTGCTCCTCTTTTCTGTCCTGGGATCTCCTGTCCCCAAAGGCTCAGCAGAGACCTCAGGCTGATGCCTAGGGCTCTCTCCACGCTGGCCTGGCTCCTCTCTGCCTCTCCTCCTCCACTGTTCCCTTTCCTGCTTAGACTCCTTGCTCTCTGGACAGATGTGCATGCTGAAGATGCCCTTCCTTCCATGTCTTCCTGGGGGAGGCGCCCGTGACTTCAAGGGACAGATGCAAGTTTCCCATGAACTCTTTCAACGCCCCTCTTCCCCCTTCCTGCTGAAGGCTGAACTGCAGGATGAGCTGCTCCAGATCCTGCAAAAACAGTGAGGACGTTGGTGGCACAACAAAAACTGTAAAGGCTGTCTCCCTCCCCCATCCCAGCAGGGCTCCTGCAGAGTTGAGCTCCTCCTCAAGGGGGAGGGGGGCTCCTGACTTTAGGAGGGTGCCAGGCAGGAGGCCGCATGCAGGCGCAGACCTGCTCAGACCTGCTCAGACTAGAGGATTGCCTGGGTGAAGTGAAGGGAGGAGCCCGAGAAGGTGGGGGTCAAACCTGAGCGCCCCAGCCCAGTTACAGGAAACACACCTGGGAAGGCCACACCTTGTGAGTAGGGTTGTGAATATGGGGAATGGAACATGGAAGCAGACACCCCCACCAGTCCACCGGGGCTGTGCAGGACGAGAGGAAATGGTCACAGACATTGGGAAACATTTTGGACACCTCAGGGAAAACCCATTTCATATCAGAGACCCGGTCCTGAACACACCCACACACGTTCACAGGGCACTCACTTATATACTGAATCTAAGTGAAACCAAAGTTGCAGGAAACTAGTTCTTTAGGTGAAATATATGCTAATATTTAATCTAGTTCAGTTCTTCAATATGCTTGACTTAACCCAATAAAATGATCCCATGACCCACTGGGGCATCCTGGTTTATAGTATGAAAAATCTTGTTCTGTGTTCTCCCATATTTAACATTTTAATATTGAAAATGGATTCACTTAAAGAAGACAGAGCAAGCACTGAGAAAATCTAGAACAATGACAGTCAAACTTTCTAGAAGGGCGTTCACAACATGTGGGAAAACACATTTTAAAGTCAAGAGTATGTCTTGCCTGACCATTTCAGTGGGGCAAAGGGGAAAGAGCTGGAACAGCTGCTCACACGATTTTGTGCATAATAAGGGTGCATCCCCAACTTATGGAGTGCCCACCCCTGAAGCTATCCCTGGCCCTTCTTTTGACCACCTGGTGTTGCCCCATTCAAGACTGATTTACTGACATGAAAAGAAGGGGAGGGGGCCTGGCTAGAGCAGTGCCCAGCAAGTAAAAGTTAATAGCAGGTTACAAAAGAGCAATCGCGCTGTTGTTTACCAGTGAGGGAAAAGAGGGAAGACCCAGTTAGAAAGCGCTCACAGGGAGAGGTTACCTCGCATAGGTTTTATTTTCTTCTCCGGATTCTTGTGTTTTCAGCAGTGGGCAGGCACTACTTTCATAATAAAGGAAAAATTTCAAAGCAATGAGAGAAACAAACGAAACTGGGAAAGGAAGAAAGAGGAAAAGGAAAAAGATGAAGGAGAAGGAGGGAACAAGGAGGAAAGAGTAAAAATGGTGGGGGAGGGAGTCTCTCCTCTGGAGTGGTCCGGGAGCGGGTCCAGTCCGCCTGCGGAGTGGTTAGGAGCCGAAGGTCCCCGCGCAGCGCCGAGCGCGCATCAAGGTCGGGGAACCCCGAGGAGGCCCAGGGTGCGCAGGCTCTGTCAGGAGGGAAGGGCGCTCCGCGCGCCCTAGGGTACCACTGAGCCACCAGCCGGGACGCGGAGCTGCAGGATCACGCTCTGCGGGACGGGCCGCAACCCCCACTGTCCCTGACTGCCCTCACCGAGTCGCCAAATTCCCACCTGGGGCAGCAGCGCGAGCCGCGAGCTCAAGGCGAGCCCTGCCCTACTCCGGGCGGCGTCCCTGCTGCGTTCTCTGTATTCTTGGGGGTTTAGGGTTGAGAAGTGCTCGAGGTGGGGTGGGGGTGGGGGAAGGAGATGCTGAAATACCATCTGTGCCGATTTTTTTTAAAGTTATTTTTCAATTGAAATACTTTTAAAGCAAAAAAAAAAACATCCAAATTTAGGATGTCGGTTTCAAAAACTTTTCAACGAGGAGCAGCGTGGGGACTGGGCGCGGAGTTGGCTGGACAGGGTTTTCTCTTACATCCCTCCCTGGGTGTCCCCACTCGCCCACTCGTCCCCGTGCACGCTCACTCACACCAAGGCGCACACCAACACTACTCTCTAACCACCCTGAAGGTACTGAGTTCCACTGTCCGCTCGCCCCTTCCTCAAACTCTGGCTTCAGTCGCTTTGTCTTTGTCCCCAACTCTCTTCAGTTCAAGGTGTTGTTAACGGGGTGCTGGCCGCGTTCGGGGCGTCGCCCTCACTCGGAGAGCCGCAGGGGAGAGAGCGAAGGCGGGCACTGTGTTGCAGCGCCTGGTCACGGCCACCGGCGGGATCTGAGCCAAACACCAGACCCCCCTATCCGGCCCCGGAATCGCCACCCCCACCCCGGTTTCCTGGTCTTTCCTTCATCCACCTCGCTCCACTTTAATGCTTCCTAGCTGCAAGTGGGCTGGGGGCGGTGAGACTGGGCTCCTGCTTGGAGAGGTGGAGGAGGGGGTGTCCTGGGCAGGGCACACACCGCAGCACCCCCCACCCAGCAGCAGGAGCTACTCCGCCACCGAGCGCTTTGCTAGCCGCGACTCCAGCGGACTCCAGCAGCCAGGCGGGGGTTGGCGGGAGACGGTTTGGCAGGTGCGGGAAGCGGGCGAGGGAGGAGCCAGGTGCGCAGTGGCGCCCACGGTGGGCGGGAGCGGAGCTCCGCGAGGTTCAAAGAGCCCCCTCGCCTCTCCACACTACCCCTCCCCCACGCCGCTGGAAGCGCGGAGAAGTTTGACGCGCGGCTGCAGGGGCCGCGTAAACAGGCTGTGTGCGCCTGAGCGCGCTCGCTGCTGCAAGTGAGGACCCCCCTGCCTCTCCCGCCGGGTTCCAGGACTCTGCGAGCCTCCGCTTCCTCGTTCCTGTTCAGTCCTCTAGACCCCAAGATCCCGGCGTGGGAGTGTGCAACAGCATGTAGGAACGCCCTGACATGCCCCAGACCCCCTTCCCACTCCTTCCACCTCCGCAGCCCCTTCCTGTTTAGGCTCCTCCCCGAATCCCCCTGGTCCCCCAGGGTCACTATGGGGACGTGAGGGAGAGATTTGTGTTTAATTCCTGTCACTATTCAGAGGCAAGAGAAAATAAAGGGACCAAAGGCAAGCAGATAGCAGTTTACTTCAAGCCTTTATTATTGTAGCTTAAAAGAAGTTTATATACAGGAAGTATTTCCAGCAAAACACTCACCGAATGGCCTTTGATTCAGGGGCCCTCTGTCTCCTGGCCCCACAATCAGCAGCTCTGCCTAGGAGTCCCCAAACTGGGACCCCAGGCTGTCCCCCCACCTTCCTTTCGCCGGACTCCGCCACCCAAACTCCGTTCCCCACGGAGTCCTAGCTTCCCTCTCTCTGGGGCGCTGCGAACCTCGCCAGTGCCTCTCCTGCCATCTTCCTCTGGCCTCAAACAGAACCCACCCCTCCCACAGTCCATTTAGGGCGGTTTCCTCACGGAAACCTAGAGTATTCTCCCCCTCTCGCTTTAGGCGCTTTTTCGAGGCCCCTGCAGTTCAGAGCCAGCTCGTGGTCAAGACCAGTTAGAGATAGTTCGTCATCAGCAGCGGGGCTCGAGTGCGCCCAAAACAAGGGGGGAGGGAAGTACTCTGCCCACCCTCTCCCATCCCAGAAACCCTCCCCCAGAGTCAGGGAAAAGAAGTAAACACAAAAGCAGCAGGGCTCCCTGCGCGACAGGTGGGTGCCAGGCAACTAGCGCAAGCCTAGGGCGCTGCTGGAACCCAGCTGCGCTCAGGGCGCGCGGGGCGTGGCCAAGGTCTCTGCGCTGCGAAACGCTGCCGCGCTTGGAGCAGGTGTGAAAAAATGCTGGAGGGGCAAGTCCAGGGGGCACACGGTGCTGCAGTGCTGCTGAGGGGATTTCAGGCAAGCCAGGTAGGTACAAGCAAGAGAGTCACTGTAGTGGAGTCCCAGGCTCAGCTTAAGATCCGTGGCTCCTCGCATCTGTGCCATCACGACCTCGCCAAGCTCGACATCCTTTGGGGTGCTTGCACTCAGGCTTCAAAGGTCCGAAGGCCCAGGCCGCCAAATTCAGTCTGTTGACTATTGGCTGCTTACAACCGACGCGGTCGAGCGCCATGCAACTGCTCGTCATAGCGCTCCAGCCAAGTGCGCAGTTCCGAGACCTGGTAGCCGTCGGGGCCACGGCCGCCCTGGTACATGACGGTGCCACTCTGGATGACGTAGAGGCGCTCGAAGTAGGCGCCATATGCCGAGCTGCTGGAATTGGCCATGGTGTCCAGGACCAGAGCGCAGTCCGGTGCACCTTGCTGCAGCACCCTTGCTGCGCTGACCCGGTCCTCCAGGCTACGGTGTTGGGGAATGATGTAGGGGGAGTCTGTGGTGACCCAGCCGTCGGAGGGGTGTGCTTCCTCAATGTAGATGATGAGGAAGTCCACATCCTGCTGGTACTTGGTGACCAGACGCTGGAAGGCGCTCATGCGCGCCATGAATGGCGGTCAGGTGCAGCTGCCGAAATTGAGCACCAAAGGGCGGTTCCCTTGGGCATAATCTAGGATGCGCTGGCTCCGGAAGCCCTCGGGCAGAACCACCTCGGAGTTGGGCGCCGGTCCGCCTTCGTGCGCCTGCTTGAAAAAATCCAACTTCTGGCCATGCCACACGGCCTTGAGCGACGCCAGCGTGCACAGGCGATTGTCGTCGGATACGCAGATGGGTGGGTCGTCGGGGGGCACCTCCTCGCCCTCACTATTGAGCTCCACTTCGGGCTCGTGCTGGCGGCGGCGGCGGCCCAGCAAATGCTTGCGGATGCACAGGAAGTCGAGGAGCCAGAGCATGAAGGCCGTGCCGAGGAAGCGCGGGAAGAGCACGAGGCACGAGGCGGTCTGGGCACAGAGCCTCAGGGAGTGAAGCAGCAGGGAGCGGAGCATGGTGGCGGTGGGCCCCCAAGGCCCCTGGGACCCTTCACCTTCCCCGACCACCAACCGCGAAGCGGCCTGGCGAGGCATCTGAGCTTCGCGTTGCAGGGAGCTCAATTTATAGCCGAGGCTTCAATTGGCGGGAGACTCCACCTCCGGCCCAGGCCCGCCCCCTTGCAACTTGAGCCCGGAGGGATCACCCAGCGGCGCGGCCAATGCCCTAGAAATCGTGGGTCGAGGGAGGGCGCAGGCAAGCCGAGGGCGGAGCGCTCGGGCCAGGGGCTGGCGGGGGCGGGCCTGAGCCCCGCAGCCACCTCGCAGGGGTGGGGGACCCTGGCGCTGCTGCCTCCTGGGACTAGGAGCCGAACTGGGTACCCGGGCGCCCGCTGTGGAGGTCCAGCAGCCAGCGCGGGCTCTGCGCGCCACCCCGGTCCCCGCAGCCAGGCCCCGGCCCGCGCCCCTCTCGCCGCGCACCTGAGCCGAGTTCCCCGGCGGCCGCCGCGCCGCGCCGGAGCTCCGGTTCGCTTCCCGCGCGCCGCCGCCAACGCCGCCCACGCCGCTACCGCTCGTGCGGGGCCGCTGCCCAGGTACCGCGGGAGTCGGTGTCCGCGCCCGCTGCTTCGGTGGCCCCGGCTCCCGCCCCGCCGAGGACGCGGGCCGGCGAGGAGGCAACTTTGGGTTCCCGCCGCCTTGCCAGCTCGCCCGCGGGCGCCGCTCGACTGCCGGAGCCCGTCCGCCCGCCTCCCGCGCGCGCTCACACTCGCGCCTCGCACACGGCCGCCCCCCGCACCGCCCCGCCACGCACACCGCGCTCCGCGCCCCCCGCCGCTGCCCGAGGCTGCCGCGCGTAATCCCAGCCCGCGCCGCCCCGGCCGTGCCCGCCCCGTCCCATCTTGGTGCGGCTGAGCGCAGGGGTTCCCGGGTCAGCGGCCGCCAGGGTCCAGCTGGGAGGTGCGGAGGGCAGGGCCCGCGGGCAGGTTAGCGCCTGGCGCCGGGACGGGGAGGGTTGGGGAAAGCAGCGCTGCCCTGCGCCCCCGGTCGAGTCGGGAGGGTCCCGGGCGCAGGGCGCTGCGGGCGTGGGGCGCGGGGCAGCGGGCGCGGGGCGGCGCCGGCCCCGGGCGGCTCTCCCACTAGGGGTAGCTGTTGCCTGAACGCCGGAGCGCTCCCCTCTCGCCGCTTGCCTCTCCCGGCGCAGCCCCGGCCGCCGGGCGCACCCGTCCCGTTCGTCCCCGGACGTTGCTCTCTGCCCCGGGAACGTCGAGACTGGAGCGCCCGAACTGAGCCACCTTCGCGGACCCGGAGTGCGGCGGCCCGACTCACCGAGGAGGCGCCCGGACGCGTAAAGTGCGTACTTTCAACTGCGAATGTGTGCTGAAGGGTTTAGGGGTGCGGGGCAGCTCCCCAACTCTGCAGTGCCCTGCCCGGCTCTGCCGCCGCGCTCGTGCCCGAGACCTTCTGATCTCTCGCTGTGCGCGGGCGCTGGGCCGGCGACTTGGTCTCGGAGGTGGTGGGGTGGGGAGGTGCCTTGACCTGGGGTTCTCCAAGACCGTGGGCAAGTGCCGCTTGGTGTTAGCCTTCTGTGTACCCCAGGGCGAGCCCTCGGGCAGGTCGTCAGCTGTCTGTCTCCTGTCTGTCCAGAAAGCCTGAGAAGTCACAGGGACTTGTCTGGAGCTCCGGGGCTCTGGTCTCCTGTGTCGCATGAGCCTCCAGCCCCGGGACGAGCCGCCTAACTTCTTGTCCGGACAGGGACAGCGCTTGTGTCCCCGGCCCAGGCGGGAGCTGGCTGGGTCCTATAGGGCGCGGGAGGATTGCTTTCGGTGGAGGAGTGTGTCCAGGGAAGTCGACTGCCAGGCAAGGGGTCCCGCAGGCATGCAGGTGTGTGCCCACCATGGGCTGGGGATCTCCCCTTCGGATTTCACCGCCCTGGTAGGACTCGCTGCCCCACTGGACCAGGTTCCGGCAGGTCAAGACCCCTGAGTGTGTGTGGAGGTCAGAAGGGCATGTGAATGTGGCCCCCTTTTCTTTCATTTACTCGGAGGATCTCTGCTATCCAGGGCAGGGGCCACACCTGGGAACTTCCCACCCAGAGGGAAGCTGGCCTGATCTCCCTCCCACTCTCTCCAGCCTCTCCATACTGCCGCTCACCTCCGTGAGTAGGGGTGTTTCAGGTGAATTAGGGAATTCTCCTGGAGCCACACCTGCTAGGGGTGGGGGTCCCTACGTGTGTGTCCCCTTTGCCAAGGCCCTCTGTATTAGCAGATGGTCTCCTTACCTTACCTCTTTCTTTAGGGAGAAGGGAGAAGGAGGGAGTAAGAAGAGATGCTTCCTACTGGGCAGGTATCTGAGAGATCTGGGGGGCTTCTGAGGCCACACCCTCCTGAGGGAGAGGATGGCTGTCCTGGTCAAGAGGGTCCTGACTTTTGTTGGACTATCTCAAGCCCTGATTCCTTGACTTTGGGAGGTGCCAGGCTGGGGCCTGTGTCCTGTCCCCACTCACAAGGGAGTTGGGGCAGGGACATGGGACAGGTCCCCCTTTTTCACATTTAGTCTCTGAAAATGAAAAAGTCACTTTAGGTCCAGACAGCCTTTCTGTGCTGGCTGTGTGGGATGTGGTAGCCTGTGTGTGTGCACATGCGTGTGTGTATGTGTGTGTGTGTGTGTGCGCGCACATGCATGTGTGCACGCATGGGCACATGTGGAAGGCAGGGTCTGGGGCAGGTCCCAGCCCACCTGTAGCAGTGGACCACACTCCTTCCATTCCTGGGGATGCCCAGAAAGACCCCTCTTGTCCTTAGGTCTGTCACTGCCTGGGGGCTGCTGGTATCTCTTAGGCTGACAGGCTCCAACCCCACACCTGGTATTGCTGGAGCGCTGGACAGCGTGCTCAGGCCCATCCGGCGTCAAAGCCTCCTGCAGGGGATGTCAAGATTCAAGATCCAGACAGGACTGGCCTTTGGGATGCAGAATCTTGCCTGGTGCCTCCCACTCTCCCTCACCTCCCGCTTCTTCCCTGCATCAGCGCTGTCCCTCCTTCCCCTCTTTCCAGGGTAGCACCTGGCTTGCTGTAGCTCTGGCTTCCTATGGCTTGCCCATACTGTCCTGTCTACTCCTAGCTGTCCAGAGTGAGAGTGCTGGTCCAAGGCCAAGAGCTGGCTGGGACCTGATGGAGGCTGGGGCCTCAGTGGGGCCTGGTAGTCTCCCTGTGGGGGAGGTGGAGATGCAGCTGGGGCTCCTCTTGACCATCCTGCCTGCCTCCCCAGCTCCAGCCGGGGGGGACAGGGGAAAGAAAAGGAGGGCCCTATTGAACTGGGTCTATTTCATGTCCAGGAGCAACTTGGAGAGAGGGAGGGGGCAGGGGACAGGCAGCATGTCCCTGGTGCTATGAGTCAGGCTGGCCTTTGATGGCCTCCTGTTCTCCAGGAGCACATCACGGCGACCCTGGCTCTTGCCTCTCCTTCCCACTCTTCTGTGCGGGGGTTATGGGAGCAGCCTGTCTCCCGTCTGGTAGAGCAGCACCCCTGCTCGGGCTGTCCGGAGACTTCCCATGGGTGTCCTCTGTGCCCCACTCCTGGGGCTGCACCTCAGAAGAGCTGGAGAACTGCACCTATGTGCCTGTGCCTTGTTCCCGCCTCCTTCTGGCCTGTTGCCTGGGTCTCAGCCCTCCTTGGCCACCACCTTGGTCTTCCCTCCCCCTGCTTGGCCCCTTGGGTTCCCAGAGGCTGTCCTACCTCTGAGCTTCCACTCATGCTGTACCCTCTGCCCTTCCCCCTTCCCCAGGAGACTCCCATTCTTCCTCCTCTCCCACCACCATGTTGCCCCATGGGAGAGCAGAGCCCTGGGCCATGCGCACGCGCACCCTGCAGGAGGGACCCCTCTGCTGCTGCTCTCCATGGCCAGGGCCTTGGTGGATGTGGTTCAACATGGGTTTTTTCTGTGTCTGCCTCCTGCTCCAGACCTGCTGCTCCCAGGCTGGCCGCCAGGACCCTCTGCAGTGACCACTTGGACCAGCACCCAATAAAGTTTTGTGCAGTGACTATGGAGTGCAGTGTGAACTTACTGAAAACTCTCGCTTTGGGCAGATTTCAAGAGATTCTGCTCTTCCCTTTGCACATGCACAGCCGTGAGCAGGGCAGGGTGTGCTGGCTGCTGAGCTGAGCGAGGTCACTATGGATCTGCGTCGTGCACAGATGACGGTCCCTGGGAAGTCCCATTGGGGTGTGGTGCCTAACAAACATGCCCATCACCTGCCTGCTGGGCTTAACAGGTCCTCTCAGGCCTTGACCCCCTCTCTCCACACCTCCTCCTCAGATGTGGCCAGGCTGAGCATGGGACACCCTGTGGGTGGGGTGGCTGTCAGAGGGCTCGGAGGAATGGCCTTAGAGGTGTCCCTACCATAGCATGGCGCTTGAGGCAGAATGGGGACACAGTGGGGCCCAGGTGGGCAACCTGGGAGTGTGGTCAGGAGAGCTGGTCCTGGAGCCAGGGCTGCATGCAGCAGGGGTGTTTTGGTAGCATTTGGGAGTTGGAGGGGGTCTGAGGCTCCCAGCCAAGGAGAGGAGAAGGCTGGGGGCGTGCCTTGGTGTCTGCTGTGTGAACGGGGCATGGACTGGCCTGAGCTGTGTTCCAGTGCTGTCCCGGAGCTGCTGCTCCACAACTCCAGGATCTAGGGAGATGGGGAGACCCTGCCTGTCCCCCACCTGCTGCTCTGGGAACATGGAAGGCATTCCTGTATGTGGCCCACCTACCCATACATTCTCATCATTTGCCCCCAACTCTATTGTCTGTCCTGTACCTGCCACAGATCTGGGCCCCCCCCACTTTTGCTCCCATCCCCCCTCAAGCCCCGCCTGAGCTCTGACTCGTCCTGGCACCACTGCAGACACAGCTGGCTTCTGTGCCCTGCTGCTTGGCCAGCCAGGGAGGGGTGGGGACTATCCCAAGCCAGCCGCTGCCCATGGGTGCCTGTGGGTGTTGGGCTCCTCATACCAAAGACAAGCCCTGGTCTGAGCCCTGAGTTGACCAGAGGGCCACCTTTCCAGCTCTGACCTTCCCGGAAAGAGCTGGGGTCCAGCCAGCCAGGAAATGCATATCCTGAGTCCCTCTGCTTCTAGCAGGTCTGTCTTCTAGACTGTGTTGTCACTGTGGCATATGGAATGTGTGTGCCTGTCTATTTACACCAACCTTGTTCCAAAGTGACATTCAAGCTCCTTCCAGGAAGCTGTGGAACTCAGGAAGATGTTGCAAGTGAGTGAGAGGTACAAACAGGAGCAACGACCCACTTCCCATTTGGGGATGAGTATAGCATCCTCCACTCTGGCCAGGGGATCGCTACAGATATTGCCCTGAATATCGATCGTGGTGGTAAAATCCGACTAGGTGTGGTTCCCAAAGTCCAAAGATAAAGAATGGCAGTGCAGTTGTGGCCCACGTTGACTGCCAGGCCATGATGGGTCTGAAGTCTGAACCAGGAGTCACCAAAGCCCAGGTGTCGGGGCTGTGTGGGTCAAATGGGATAAGGTGCATGGCTCACTGGTTGAAGGAAGGTAGGAGAGGAGAGGAGACCCCCACTTGCCATTGCCCGGCTCAGACATAGCTGGAGAGGGCGGCAGGGTGTGCTGGGTGCATTGGCGGGTGGTGCCTCGGGGCATCTTCCGGTGGGCATGTCCTTCTGAGCCATGGTCCTTTGGGGAGGCCCTCACCTGGGCCCTAGTTCTCTCTGAGGTGCTGGAGGGCCTTGGCTTTCTGCTCAAGAGGGGTCCACAGGTGGGAAGGGCCTGATGAAGGGCTGGGTGAGGTCAGGAGGGAGCAGGGGCACGTGTCAAGTGGGCCTCTGGGGTGGCAGTTCAGGAGGTGGCCAAGGCAGAGGGACCGCCTTCCATCTGTGTAGCTTTGGTCTGGCTCCTGGGAAGGCCTGGTGTTCTTGTCCTCTGTAGGGACAGACATGCTGGGGCTCCCTCTCGGGAGTGTGCAAAAGGCTCCCCTGTGTGTACCCTGGGAAGCAGGGGCTGAGGGAAGGGAGGAGCTAGCAGGCGTGGCTCTGGGCATCAGCACACGCATGTCACAGCTCTGCCACACATTGCCTCTCTCGTGTCCCTGCTGGGTGATCCCTGTGATCTGTCTGGCTGTCCCTAGGTAAAACAGGTGGGTCTCTTGTTTCCACCTCCCCGGGAGGGTGTGGGTAAACGTGCTACTCCTGGAGCCAGGGTGTGGAAGAGCCCCAGACGAGCTGTTGGCTGCTCTGAGGCCACTGTCAGTGAGTGGGCCCCTGCCACAAGCCTGGAAACCCATTCTCGGGTACTTCCAGAGCTCATGTCCAGCAGGGCACTGGCTTGGTCCCTTTCTTCCTCCCTGGTCAATGAGCCAGGGGACCTTCCTGTCACAAAAGCCCATCTCTGCAAGGCCTCTTAGAACCAGGCACTTTCTGGTCCCTAAGAATTGTGTTTTGTTAGGACACTTTAGGTATGTACCTGGCAGAAACAATCCAAACTAAATTAAGCAAAGAAGGATTTCACTGGTTGCAGCCATTGAAAAGCCCAGGAGGAACCTGTCTTCAGACATGGCTGCATCTGGGTGCTCAGCAGGTAATGCCAAGGCCCTCCCGTTTGACCTCGAACAAGTCCTTGGCCTCTCTGTTGCTTGAGGGACTGACCTAGGACATTTCAGAGCAGGGGACATTACTGGGAACTTAGGGGCTGTATCAATCATCTTGCCATAGCAATTCTGGGTAGCAAAAGACCACAAAACAATAAGTGTTTGTTTCTCATGTGCTGGGGGCTTGAATGGGTCCAGGCCTGGGGCCTGGCATGCCCAGTGTTGACTCGCTGTGGCTGATCAGTAGGGTATAATGGCTGGCCGTGGCTGGCTCTGCTCCACCCGTATGCTTCTCCGATGGTCTTTCTGGGACAGATGTTTTGGGAGTGGCAGGGGCACTGAGAGCACCAACTAAGCTCCTTTGAGCTGGCTGGTGCTGTGGGCTCTCACCCACCTGCTTGAGGAAGCCATGAACAGTGTCCCCGTCAGAATGCAGGGCCCTGGCATATCTCTCAGCAAGGCGTGTGAAGGCTGGGGGGATGCAGAAGTAGGACCCTCCTTGCAGCCTGCCATGGGGCCTGAACCAGGGTGTGAACCTGGGGCCTCACATCCGCATTGTCACAGTGGCCAGGAGCCAGTACGTTACCAGACTCAGCCTGTGTTTCTGTAGGGCTTGGGGTCCTCAGATCCTCTGTCCAATGTCCTCCGTGGCAGGATTCTGCGATGCTAGGGAAGGCGGCTTCAGGGGACAGGAAGGGACGTCTTTCACCCTTCTCAGAGTCCCTCATTCTGTGGTCTGCAGGGCACAGAAGCACTGGATGGGCCCTGCTCCCTGCGTGGCTGCTGCCCCAGCAGGTGGCTGGGCATGTTCCTGCCCCTGGGGCTCTGTGTCCTGGCCTCTACAGAGGCAGAGGAGACTGTGCAGGATGGTTCAGTGCTGCCTGCCGGGGTTTGCTTCAGCAGATCTCAGGGTGAGTCGTGGGGAGAACAATTAAGTGTCCGTTTCTCCTCCTGGAAGCTTTGGCAGGCCCCCCTCACTGGGGCTTGTGGCTGAAAAGTGCAGGGGCTGGGGGTCTGTGTGATGTGAATCCCTTTCTGTGGTTCCCATGACCTCACCCTGTGAACCTGTGAGCTGGCCCTCTGGACAGAAGGGTGGGGTGGCTGGGGCGCTCCTGCCTCTTTCCCCTGCGTGGGGGCTGTTCTGGGGGGTGGGCTACCAGGCTGGAAATCAGGTTCTCTCAGATGACTGTACAAAATCCATTCCAAGTAGTCTCTCAGGAGCAGA
>PVKS010033589.1:0-21557 GCA_004027875.1 Aplodontia rufa | reverse complement strand
TGGGTGGTCTTCCAGGTTACAGGTAGTCTTTCAGGTTCTGGATGGTCTTCTGGGTTCCAGGTGGTCTTCCAGATTCCAGGTGATCTTCTGGGTTCCAATAGACCTCTGTGGCTACCATGGGGGGGTAATTATGGGTTCCAGATGGTCCTCTGGGTTCCAGGGTGTCTTCTGTGTTCTGGGTGGTCTTCTGGGTTCTGAGCGGTCTGTTGGGTTCTGGGTGGTCTTCCAGATTCCAGGTGGTCTTCTGGGTTCCAGGTGGTCTTCCAGGTTCTGAGTGGTCTTCTGTGTTCCTGCAGGCTTCTGTGGCTGCCATGTAGGTAGACACAGGTTCCAGGTGGTCTTCTGGGCTCCAGGTGGTCTTCTGGGCTCCAGGTGGTCTTCTGGGTTCCAGGTGGTCTTCCAGGTTCCAGTGGTCTTCTGGGTTCTGAGTGATCTTCTGGGTAGTCTTCTGGGTTCTGGCTGGTCTTCTGAGTTCCTGCAGGCTTCTGTGGCTGCCATGTAGGTAGTCACAGGTTCCAGGTGGTCTTCTGGGTTCTGGGTGGTCTTCTGGGCTCCAGATGGTCTTCTGGTTCCAGGTGGTCTTCCAGGTTCCAGGTGGTCTTCTGGGTTCTGGGTAGTCTTCTGGGTTCTGGCTGGAATTCTGAGTTCCTGCAGGCTTCTGTGGCTGCCATGTGGGTAGTCACAGGTTCCAGGTGGTCTTCTGGGTTCTGGGTAGTCTTCTGGGTTCTGGCTGGTCTTCTGAGTTCCCTCACATCTCTGTGGCAGGTGCTCAGCTTCCTGAGCAGGTTGTCCCTTCTTCTTCCTGGGCAATAGTATCTTTGTGGCTCACATAGCACACTGACAGTGAGCAGAGGACCACTCTACACATGTCCTAGTGTCATTGACTTTTTCAAGGAAGCCGAGATGACCACATCCCCACTACTTGTGCTCACTCTTCTTTTGTCAAACTCCTTGTTGCCAAAAATGACAGCACAGGAGTAAGCAATAGGATGAGCAGTGGCAGAGTTTCACCACCCGTGAGGCCAGTCCTGCCTTTGGCTCCTGCACCTGCTGTGGTGCTTCTGGTCAGTGGGCCCCTCTCTCCCACTCTCCCATGTTTGCCCCTGCCTCCAGAGCCTGGTGCACCAACGACTTCCTGTGCCTCACAGTGGCACAGTGATTGAGGCCTGGGCGGCTCGCAGGAGCAGCAGCACTGGAATCTTTTCCCAGCACTACCCACATAGAAGTGTGTGCCTGCATTTCATGTCTCAGGAAGGCCCAAGGTGCCGTCCCATGAGGGTTCCACCAAGTGGGGAAAGTGCTGATGAGACAGCTGCGGTGTCTCCCCACCCAGAGCCGCAGGCAAGACCTCACTTCTGCACCCCAGGAGTGTTCATGTGCCATGAGATTCCACTCTGCCGGATGTAGTGGTGGCCACGTTTGGGAGTATGTGTGGAGGGCTCCCTGCCTGTCCCACCTCTTTTAAAGCAGGTCTAAATCAGCCTCCACTAAATGGTGGCAAACCCTGGAAGAATGCTATAGTAGACCTAGCGCTGGGACAACAGGCTTCACCCAGGACTGTCCCTGGCAAACCAGGACTAAGGCCACTTTATCCCCTGCCCTAATGAGGGTCCCAGCCTCACACTGATGTTGGGTCATGCCTCAGCTCTTGGCCTCCATGCTGCCTGGAGTATGTGTAGTTGGCGGGAGCCTGCCATCTTGCAGTGGCTGTGGGTCCACCTGCCTCTGCAGGAAGAATGCTGCTTGGTGCTTCTTCCTCAGGTGCTTTACCCCGGGACCTTCCATCTGCCATTTGATGGAGCGGCAAACCCAGATTTAGCTCAGTAGTGCACCCACCCTGGGCCTCCACCCTGGCCTAAGGAGGCCTTGAATCCCTCCTCGCTGTGGCTTCCCACTTCATCTCTGGCCCTTGTGACTCCCCCACCCCCTCCCACCACCATCATAAATGCAACTTAGCCCCACTTGAGATGTGTTTAACGTGCTATAATCAGGCCTTCCACCGGCTTACGTAGGCTTTGGTGGAGCGGTGGCCTCCCAAGCTGGCTCAGGGTCCTGAGGCTGGGAGCCAGACTTTCACCAGTGGGTGGTTTGCTCAGGGGCTTGGAAGGCCCTCAGCTGCATGCAGCAGGCTCTCTTCCCCTTAGCCCTGCGATGCCAGCACTCAGGCCTCTCTTGTCCTGGAGCGGAGGTCACCACACAGTGGTGGAGGTCAACTGGGTGTGGGGGAGTTGGTGAGGGCAGAATTGCAGGCCCAGGGCAGCACCACAGAGGAAGGGTACAGGCAGGGCTGGGCAGGCTCCTCCTCTTGCCACTGTGCTAGGCGAGATGGGGCAGCCAGGTGCGTTTTTACCTGAGATGTCTGATGAGCTTCCCAGTACACCTGGGGCAGAGGCAGGAGATCCAGGTTTCTTGGTGGCTCTTCCCGCCCACTACAAGCTTCCTGTGCTGAAGCCTTAGCTCGGACCTGTGCCCCCAGGTAGGGGAGTAGGGCCTGCTGCTGCCTGGACAGGGCTGCACAGTTACCTCCTACCTTCTGAGCCCTGCAGCATCTGCCCCTCCTCTGGTAGCCTGGCTGGGGGTCCACTCCTGCAGGTGGGTACCTGCGGAGCCCAGATGTGCCAAAGAGGACAGTGCCAGTAGCTGTTGTGCCCAGCCTGGGTCTGAACGGCCTGAGTCCAGAAGGGCTCAGCGCTCTGGGGTCTTGAGACTGCACACAGGACCCTGGGGGAGGTAGGGTATGGATGGAATGGGTGAGAGCCAGGCAAGGGGTGCTGGTAACCCCTTTCTACTTAAGGGGACCACACAGTGTTTGGCCACTACTTCCAGTGCCTTTTGGACAGCAAGTAGTGCTCTCAGCCTGGGATACCCTGGGCAGCCAGGGTACTTCATTCTCGTTGGCTGGTTTGGGAAGGGGCAGTGTGTGGTAAGGTCCTTCCTGCATAATTCAGACCAGCAGCTGAGTGGCGAACGCCCCGGAAAGAGCGTAGGAAGAGTCCTGAGGACTGGGGTCGGTCCTGATTGATTCCTTGGCTCCCTCGATGGGTGGCTTTGAGAAGGCTCTTGACCTCCTTCAACTTTAACACCCTTGACACAGGGGAACAGCAACCTGCTCTTGCCTCTCTCCTAGGATGTTGTAGTTGGAGGGGCCCACAAACCTCCCACTTGACAGAGCAGGGGCCCAGAGACAGCAGGGACACAGGTGAAGGGACACAGCAGACCAGCAACAGAGGCGGGACTCACGCCAGATCTCTGACCTCCTGTAGAGTGGTGCTTGTTCCCTGTGTACCCAGCACAGGTAGTGATGGGGAAGAGCTTCCTGCAGGTGTGCAGTTCTGCAAGGCTCCCTCCCAACTTATACCCCACCTTCTGGGTAAGAAGAGACTCATCAGCCCAGGGGAGCCCAGTGGCAGCTGGAGGCCCTGCCCGCGGGGCTGGTGATGGGCTCCACTCATCCGCACCTGCCCAAGGGCCCTCTGCCTCTGCCTTCGGCTCATGCCTGATTCCCCACCAAGAGGAAGCCCTGGGCCTGCGCTTGTGGGCGGGCAGCCCTCCCATCACCATGGGACCTGGCTGGGGCTGGATTTCTGGCAGTAGAAGCCAGTTCCATGACACAGACAGGACGAGTTTGCTTGCTTTTAATTGCTAGACGCCTCTGATCTGTGGTGCTGAGCACCCCGTATACCCTTCTCACAGTTGTCTTTCGGCGGCAGAGGCCGGGACCTTTACTTCTTAGCTTTGACCTTCTTTCCTTTGTTCACTTTGTTGGACTTAACAATGGAGTCCTCTTGGCCCAAATGTCCAGTGATGGAGGGAGGGAAGGGGAGAGGGGCGTTGAGACTTAGTGACTTCTTCTGAAGCCTCAGGTCCAAGATGTCGAAGGTGACCTGGATCTCGTACTGTAGCAGCTCCTGCAGGCACTCGATCTGGATGTGGATGGCCTCACTGACCAGGCGCTCCAGTGCCTGCAGGGACAGATGCCAGTGAGCAGGGCTCTGCCCAGACCAGCCCTTCCCCGCCCCCGTCCACCCACCACCCTGGAGGCTGACGGGAAAGGCTGCAGCAACTGGTCACCGCAAACTCCCTGCCCCACTGTCACAGCCCAAAGTCCTAGTTGCAGGAAATTGCTTCAGACAGTGGGCATGTCTCCAATCAGCCAGCACGGGAAGGAGGGAAACTGAGTCACCATCTGCACGTCACCAGGAGCCTCTCTCTGTCAACTCTTGGCACCATAGCGTCCTGGAGATGGGGACATGTAACTGCTTGTCCAGTTCCCTGCCTGAGCAGCTGGCCAGCAGAGGAGAGGGTATGCCTATGCTGGGGTGCTAGGGGACATACGTCAAGTATCCCATTGCTGTACTAAATCCAGCAGCTCATATTTTAGTCTAAAATCCCATGCAAACTTTTACATTTGCCCTAAATATCCCCTGCTTTAAAAAAATCAATCAATAAATTAAAATACTGTTCTTCCCCTTAGATCTTGGGGGAAGATTGTGCTCAAGAGGAAGCTCCGGGCTTTGTCTCTGTTGTCGAGGGCTTCTAGCTCTAGCTAGCTCCTCCTGCCAGGGGACCATGGGGCCTGTGGTCATGAGCTCCTCTGGACAGGGACTGGCAGCAGCGTATCAGAGGCCCAAAGGGGTCTGGAGGGAGAGGGCAGGAGAGGCTACAGGGTGTGCAGAGGGGGCAGGAGTAGGGTGTGAGGCAGAGTCTCCTTCGGGGGCCTGGCCCACATGTTCTACAGTGAGGCCCCCTGAAGAAGGCTGCAGACAGGCCGTGGCTTGGTTTATAGGGTCCCTATTGGATGCCTGTGTGTGTGTGTGTGTGTTTGGTACCGGGGACTGTGGTGCTACCATGAGCTGCGTCCCTAGTCGTTATGCTTTTATTTTGAGACAGGGTCTCACTAAGTGGCCCAGGTTGGCTTTGAATTGCGATCCTCCTGCTGCAGCCTCCCGGGTTGCTGGGATTACAGGTGTGCGCCACCGCGCCCGGCTCCCATTGGATGTCGTAATGCACTAAGATTCCATGGCATCCAGATGTGCTGTTCTTCCAGAGACAGCCTCGGATGAGTATCACCCATTCTGTCCTGTTAATGTTCTTGAGATTGTCCAAAATTTTAAAGAAACACTACCCTCTTCAGCTGACAATTCAGAAACCAAGACCAAACAAATGAAAAGCAACAAAACCCCTTGGGGAACCTCCTCCCCCAGTGCCCACAACACAGGCACCAACTACATAGGAGCCCGTGCTTGTCTCTGCTCAAACACCAGGCCACCAGAACAAAGCCAGCACCTGTGTGTAGCCAGAGCAGCTTAGACTCCACCAGGAGGGTCTTTGCAGCCCATGTGGAGGGCACCCTGCTGTCTCACTCTTCCCTTCCTGCCTGGTCACCCCCTCAAGTCCCCTCCCTGGTCTGACTCCCTGCCCTCTTCCTCCATTGTCCCCATGCCTTCATGGATGCTGGTTCTGCGGGCAGATGAAGGGCATTAGGAGAATCTGCCACAGCTCAGAGCGGCAGGTCCGCGGTGACAGAGTGAAAGAACTTGGACTTTAGGATCAGCCGGACCCTAGACCTGCTGTAAATTCAATTCTACCACACGTTATCTTGGTGGCTTTGGGCAAATGAGCCCCATTTGTCTCATCATTAAAATGGGGACGTGGATTTCCTGCCTTGCATGCTTGCCCAGCCAGGGGACACACCAGGTGCAGAAGATGAGGCCCACCGGAAGCGCGCAGCAGTGGAGCCTCACCTCTCTCCTCAGGGTCTGGTGTGGCTCTGCGGGTGCCTCCTCGTCCTCGAAGGCCTTCTGCAGCATGTGCGCCTGCTCCAGGCGCAGCGTCTCCTTCAGGAGCAGCACGTTGGTGCGCTTCTGTACCTCAGCCATCCTCAGCTCGGCCACCTGCTGCTCGTGCCTCCACACTTCCCTGTCAGTGCCCTCAGTCAGTGGGAGGGGCTGGGGCGGCGTGCACAGCTCCAGGTGGGCGACCGTCAGGTTGACCTCCTGGTCTTGGCCCAGGACATACTGGTAGAGTTTGTAGTGGCGGATGAAGGTGTTGTGGGAGTAGTCACAGAGGGCCAGCAGGTGCGTGGTGTTGAACTGCCTCTGGTAATCTCTGAGCTTGTTCCCCAGGATTGTCACTGCCTCGGTGATGGAGCAGCCTGTGGGCACAGAGGGGCCAGGTGTGTGACCGGGCAATTGCACTGATACCGGTGGCACAGGCTCTGCAGCCGGGCAGTCTGACCGCAGAGTCCCCAGCTTTGATTCTGTGGGCTCTGGAAAGCTGGGAGCAGGTTGCTTTCCTTTCCCCTGGCTTCCAGGACGCTCAGAGCGGATTCTGTGCAGTAACATATTTACTCTGCCAGAAGATTATCCCACTCCTTACCGAGTGTTGTCTTTCAACTCCTGCTTTAAAGTCTTACTTTACATTGTTTCTACTTCAAACCTTTTAGGAAGGAGACGAGGGTGCTAAGAGGCATCCTGAGAAGAGTGGAGCATGAGGTGATAGGAGAATGGCAACTGCTGCACTGGTGGCTTGTGGCATGGTGGCTTGTGACACTGGTGGCTTGTGGCCCAGAGCTGGGGAGATATTACTGATCCCACGAGGGTACATGCTGACGGGGCTCCTGAGAGGGGAACCAGCCCCTTCTGTCCCCCGCTGCTCACTGGGAGTTCAGGGCACAGGTCAAGAGGGGCTGTCTGCACACTTGACTAGAGCTGGACAGGGTGGTGGCTAATGGATGTGTGACCTGGTGACACACAGAGCAGAGACACCAAGTCCTTTGGCGCTCCAGTGACTGAGGATGGTGGTAACGCGTGGGTGCTGGGAGCCTGCCTCCTGCCCAGGTGGGGCTGCCTTGCTTGCACACCCTCCCATCTCCCTGGGAGCCCACAGCCTGGCAGAGCGCCTGCCCCAGCAGGAGGGGTCAATGCCTCCCCCACGGGTTCCCTCGACAGTCTTCTGCCCCAATCCTTGTTTTCACTTGGCTGCTCCCTGAGGCCACCTGGATTCTGCACAGGGACATTCGCCCTCCAGAGGCCTGGACCAGGGCCACTATCTTAGAGGCACCACTGCACTGTGGGCCTCATTGGGCTGTGCTGGGAGGTCCCTTGATGCTCAGGCCACAAGACGCAGGGAAAAAAGAGGCCTCTCCCAGGCTTGGATCCTGCACAGTGCTACGTGTCCCTGGGCTGGGCTGGCTGCTGCTCCCGGGGTGAACCAGCAGGCTCACCGGCAGGCTGGGCTCCAGTCTCAGAACTGGGTCCTGGGTTTGGAGGACTGGGGCACTGTCATCTTAGCTGGGGTTTCATTCACTTCACCAAGTGGGGCCACGTGCTCAAGTGCTCTGCCCAGACCCCACCAGAGTCAGGAGCCAACAGATGCTGAGAGCAGAAGAGGTCGTGTCTGCCTTGTGGGAAGAGTCTTTCCCAGCCCCGCCATCCATCCTCCACCCTTTCCACCCAAGGTTAACTCACCAGGCTGTTGCTGAGCCTATAAGCCAATGCTGCCTGTCAATCACTAGGCACTGTGCTAGGTCCTGCAATGTCATCGCAAGTAAGACACATCCCTGACCTCAAAGTGCTTTCCGGAGAGACCAAAGCAGAGAGTCACAATGCCTGAGACCCAGGCATGTAGCTCAGTGGTAGAGCACTTGCTGACCACACCTTACGCTCTGGGTTCAATCCCAGCATCCAAAACAAAACAAAACAAAAATCACAATGCCCTAACACACAGAAACAGTCCTCTCAGGGAAGGTGGTGCATGGCTGCATCCCAGAGGCCACCAGGGGCTGAGCCAGGTGCAGAAGACCGGGGAGGGCAGAGGGCAGAGCAGGGTGAGCAGGCCTGGCTTCTGTAGGGCAAGGCAGGGTGCGTGGGGGCACAGGTAGACAACAGGAAGCTCTGGGTGCAGGAGGACAGCAGGCAGGCGGAAGGCACTTGGAGGCCATGCTCAGAAGCCAGGGCTTTGGCTCCTGGATGGTGGGGGGATGAGCAGATCTAATGGCAGGACTTAATTGTCAGCACAGAGCATGGGAGACGGAAGCCTGAACAGCGCCCAAGCTCCTCTGGGGGAAGCTTGGGGACTTGGGACTGCCATGGAGGGAATATCACGAAGGCCAGCACTGGGACATGTGCCACAGGGGCCGACTGACATCTCTTGAGTATACAAAGCAACTCCACTGTGGCCGGGTGGGGTCCACGTCGCACTCCAGTTTCAGGGTTCTGAGCCGGGTTCTGGGGTCTGGCTGGGGGCCGAAAGGCTTGGGATTGACAGTTGGACAGAGGGTTTAGGAAGAGCCTCTAGGCCACACCAAGGAGCCAGACTTTACGGCAGAAGCCTAGACCATCCAGGGATGAGCTCCAGGACTGCCCCGGAGCCCCAGGACTACATCAGGATTTTGGAGGCCCCTTGCCCTGGGTCAAGCATGCAGCCAGCCACCAAGTTCCCCCGGTGAAGACGCGGTGGAGCTGCCGAACCTCAGATCTTCAGATGTGATGTTCAGAGGGAGGGTGGTGGCTATGTGGAAGGTGGCAGGAATGGCTGATAAAGGGATCCCAGAGATGGGCACGAGGGCCTCGTTTCTGACCTCAAAGCAGGAGCGCAGGCCCGTGCCAGGCGACTGTGTGTGAGCTCCACCAGGTGACTCACTGCACTGCTCTGGCCTCCTTAGAGCTGAGTTTGCTGGAAGCCTCCTGCTTATATTCCAGACTGGCCTGGCATCGAGGGGCCATGCCTACCTCCTCTGCCAAGGCCAGCCTGTGTTCTCTGTTTCTCCGGCAGTTGTGCACAGAGCCCAGACTTGGATGGAGAAGTCTGAGCACGGTTGTGCAGAGTGTCCTAGCAGGTGTGCCCAAGAGGTAGGTGGTTTGACATCCTCCGGGCTGTTTCCTGAATAAAACACCAGTGTGAACCTTGCCCCTGGCTGAATTCTAACTGCAGCCCCGAGACACTGTTTTGGCCCATTCTGGGTTTCTCCTCCAGAGTTGGCCATGAGACACACCATGCTCTCTGCACCCCGGTGACTCAGAGGGAGAGGGATTAAGTCTCAGGGAGAAGCCTCTGGCTGCTGGGGAGCCAGATCTGTGCCTGCACGTTGCTCTTCAATAACAGGGAGTGGCCTTCATTTGCATTGGCTGCTGCGAACTTCCTGAAGTTGGTCCCCAAGCCCCTGAAGGCCAGCACCTGTGAGGGAAGCTGCATGAGTGGAGGAGGAGAGGAATGAGGAGGGGAAGAGCGGAGGAGGCGCTGCGGATGGCAGTGCCAGGCGCTGGAGAATCAGGCAAAGAGGCACTGGGGGGCACAGGGGACCTCTGGCCTCCCGCTGCTGCACATCAGGGAGTGGAAGGGCGAGCTGCCCGGGGTGGGCAGGGAGGAAACACGTAGAGGGGCTGCCCCTGTTGGGTGGGCATGGAGGGAGCCAGGTGCCACCAGTGCCCCAGAAAAACCAGTCTGGTTGCCCCTATCTTGGCTTCAAGGGAGGACGAACCATGTCAGGCCACAGCCTGGCTGACTTGACTTTTCCCAAACCCCATCGCCCAGAGCTGGAGCAGGGGGGTACAAGCTCGCCACCTCCGATCAGCCCTGTCCTGCCTTCCCCTTAGTGCTCCAGGTCCCTTCCCTGCTGCAGCACTGTGATGGCAGGAGACAGCTACTGTCCCCTGGGCTAGGGGCTCCCAGGGCACTTAGGCTTCCTAGACCCTCCCAGCTCAGCCAGGTCCATGTAGACACCACCGCTTCTGCCTGTTGGAGAAACAGGCTCAAAGGGGCCAGGAGATTTGCTCAGGGCACATGTCAGATAAGTGATAGAGTCTGAATTCAAACCCCAGCCATCTAGCGCCAAGTGGCTTCTTTGTAAGAGGTGGATGGGAGGAGGGACCCCCGCCCCAAGGAACATTCTGCAATAGGTGTGACATCAAAGTGCATGCTTCGTGGCCAAAGTCCTTGGGCATATACTGGACCCAAGGAAATTAAATGCCGTCCCCGTATGACCACGAGCTTTGCACAGAGTGCTAATGAGCTCAGCAGGTCATCATGAAGGTCATCTCAGGGAAATGAGCACACTTCAGGAAATACTGAACTAGTCCAACTCCTTACTTAGTTCTACAGATGGGGAAACTGAGGCCCAGAGGAAGGACAGGACTTGCTCCAGCCCAGGGATCAGGACCTGGCAACGGAGTCCCTCCCTGCTGTCACTTCCGGCAGGGGGCAGGGATGGTTCTACTTCTTGCCAATGCTCCCAGGTGCTGGGGCTTCTTGGTGGGTGAGAGACGTCTCAGGAGGTGGCTGGGCAGTCTCCCTGGGGAAAGGTGGAGTGGAGGAAGAAGATCTATATCTGGCGATGTCCTCGGGTTGGCTGCATGAATGTGCTGATGACCTCTGGCCTGGGGTCAGGTAAGTTCCAGCTGAGAGTCCAAGAGCTCCCCACATTTGCTTGAGGACACTCGAGGGCTCCTGCCTGTCTCACATTCTCCAGGTCCCTGGGAGGTCCCCCTCCCACTGCAGGGCTAGCTGTCAGGAGCACCCCCTTTTTGGGACCAGGGCAAAGCTGCCTGTGGGGAGAGGGGGGGTCACCTGGTACAGCCAGACATCCCTCTGGGGAAGGACCAGCAGCCCTCCCGATGTCCTCAGGGCAGCCTCATGGGTCCAGGAGGACCACAGCGACTGGCACCCCCCTGCCCTGGCACAGGCATGCTCTTCTGGCCTGGACACGTCATCTGTGTGTGGGCAGCAACCACACACTTCTCAGTCACTGCAGTCACGCGAAGGCCGTCACTGAGCTGAGGCCAAGGACTCAGCCTGGCCCTCCACGGGGCAGGACCATGTGCCTGGTGAAGGGCTGAGACTGGGCGTTCACAGGGATGCAGGTCAACTCTGACCTCTGCTACCTGGTCCCTGGCACAGGTCTCTTGCACTCTGGGCATCGTGTTCTGATCCGTACCGTGGAGACAACAGATAGCAGCACCGGCCCAGGGAGCTAGGTGGGAGAGTGTCCAGCACCTTGCACATAGTAGGCTCTGGCAAGCAACCCCATCGTCATCATCGCCCTCCTCCCCCTCAGTCTCCACTGGCGTCCCCGATGCCACCCCTGAGGCGTCGTGGGTGCCTCCTGCCCAAACTGTGCTGCTGATTCATGTGTGGTGAGAGGAATCTCATCAATCCCACTGTCCCCCCGAGATGCGAGCAACCAGGTGATTCCACTGTAGCAGGGACACGGCACGGACCAAGCCAGAAGCCAGCTGCTTCACACATCACCAATTCCCTCTGTTGCCAGGCCCTTGGCCCTGTGTCCAGCTGGCCAAGAAAGGACAAGGAGTAAGAGGTGAGTCAGAGGTCTGGCCTCGAGGGTCCCTGCAACCTGTCCCCACACAGGTGGCATGTCCAGGCCTGGGACACCTGCCTCCAAGGGGCCTTCCTGCCAGGAGCTGGGATCAGTCCCAGCTTTGTCCTGGAGGAACTGCAGGTGACCTGATTAGGGACACAGCACCCAGGTGTCTCCCCAGGTCCCTCTTTCTTCCTGCACCCCAGAACCTCATGCCCCCACTGTAGGGCCTCCTCCTGGGCCTTCTGCTTCTCAGGTCTGCAGCACCCCCTGACCAGGTTCCCAGCCACAAGGGAAGGCTGTAAGGTGGGGTGTGCTCTGCCATAGACAGACTTGGGTTCAAATCCTGACACCACCTACGCAGGTGCAGCAGGGGCAGGTTTCTTAACCTCCTTGGGCCTCAGTGTCTCAGCCTAAAAATAGTGCCAGGCATACGCAAGGCCACCCTGGTCAGGGTGGATAGCCTTGCCAGGGAAGGTCGGGGAAGGTTTCTATGCGTGGTCTTGATTTCTGGCCTCCGTGTGACAGTCACCCAGGGAGCTATGACCTCACTCTTAACCAGTGGAGTTATGCTTCTCTAAATTCAAACACTGAAGTCCCAAAGCCCAGGCCTCAGAAAGACCGCATGGGGTCTAAAGAGGCAGCTAGGGTGGCCTCACCCCATGTCACTGGTGTCCTCACAGGAGGAGATTAGCCCAGACACACATAGGGAGGACCCTGCGAGGGCTCCGAGAAGACTCCAGCCACAAGCCAAGGAGGGGCTGGGAGGAGCCAGCGTGCCAGTGCCAGGATCTCGGACTTCAGCCTCCTGAGCCAGGCCACAGAAGTCTCATGTCTGCACCCTGTCTGCAGGACTTTGTGATGGCCCCAGCAGACAAAGGGGCTCAGGGAGTGTCTGAAATGTTCTTCTAAGACCCCAGTCAATGGCCTCTGTCAACACACAAGTCGCCTCCAGAGACGGCCTCTGGGCCCAGACTGAGGTTGTCCTGCTCTCTGCCATTCTGCTCCTGAGATGCCAGTGGCTCCCCAATGTGGAGCAGGGCAGTTGGGGGCTGGCAGTGCAGTCCCAAGGCATGGCCACCCCTGTCCTGGAAGAAGAGGCCCACAGGGAACTTGGGGAGTCATTGCCCAGCTGTCGGGGACAGAGGTGGCTGCCTTCTCATCTGATGATGGCCTGGGTGACATTTCCTGAAGAATCAGTAGTGGCTATTGGTGGAAATGCAGATGCCAGGACCATGATGCACATTGCCCAGCCTCCTTGTGTCTCCACCACCTGGTCCTCCTCGTCCTAGGGTTTGGCCTCCAGGCTAGCAGGCAAGGGGGCTTCCTGCACCAGGTGTTCGAGTGGAGGTGGCTTACTGGGGAAGTTCTGCAGGTGAGCAGGTGGGCACGGGTCACCCCTCTCCCCATGCATGCCTCCTGAGCACCCTGCATCTCTGTGGCTCCCTCTCCTCCATGAGCCTCCAGGTAGAGTGAAGGTGTGCAAAAATCTGCCCACTTCCTGTGACTTCCTCCCACCAGGATGTCCCACACTGGAAGAATTCTGCACCTCTGTGCCATGGCTGGTGACTTCACCCTCGGCCCCGAGGGACAGCTGGGTATGCTCTGTCCAGGGCTTCCCGGAGGCTGGCTGAGAAGTGCCAAGTCAAGAAGGCTTTCTTCTGGCCTGGAGTTGAGGCCAGAACATCCTGGTGAGCCCTTGCCAGGATGGAGTCAGCTTATGCTTTTGAATAAAGGGCCGCCCTTTCCCTCCCCACGCTGGGGCTCGATCGGACAGCAAGATAAGCGGAGCTGGCAGCCGTCCTGGCAGGGCTCTGAATCACTGTTGTGCAAACATCACCCTCCTTACACGCTGGCTGCCAACCTCCTTATCTAGCGCGCCAACAGAGCTCAACTCAACCATCCTTAGCCCCAGATTAGCCACAACAAAGCAGGCCTGGAGGAGCCACCTGCCAAGAGGAGCAGCATCCAGCGGGGTGGCAGCAGGGACAGAAAGGCTGCGGAGCTGGCTTGTGGCCCCCGAAGTCCGCATCGTGCATCTACACCTGTGATAGGTTTGACACATCCAGGAGGCCAGGGTGGGGTGCGAGATGGGAAGGGCTGACCTGCTGTCTTGGTCAGCTCCTGCCACTTACTGCCAGGTCCCCTAAAGAGGACGTGGACATCTCCTCCTCTCATGCTGCTGGGCAGCGATGCCCCCTCATGTGTGTGCCCCTGTGTGGAGCAGCTGGATTAGAGGCCTGGGCCTCTGTTCCTTAACCTGACCCCATCTGCAGATGAAGGGAGGACAAGAAACAGCAGCACCCAGCTCCTTGCCCTGCACCATGCACACCCCTCCAGAGTGGGGACAGGGGTAGCCAACATTGACCGAGTGCTTACTCCATGCCAGGCCACCTGCTGTAAGCGTCACACCTCTTGTCCTGTTTAATCCCACTGACTTTCCTGTGGGTTGGACTGTTACCTTTCCATTTCTCAGAGGAGAAGACTGAGGCACAGAGAGGTACCCAGCATTCTTGAAGTTTGCAGAAACATGTGGGAATCCAGACCTTCTGGCTGCAGGTCTGAGGCTTTGCTCTGCTGCCTCTACATCAGCTGAGCACACAGCATCCACGGAGCAACCGGACAGGGCGAGCACCCTGCCCTCCTCCCTTCGGCACCTCTGCCCTGCGGGCACTGAGATCTCCCCACTCATTCGTTAGTTAACTCGTATTTTCATTCAACATCTGCTGGACACCATCCCAGCTGTCTGGCTCCAAGTGGAGGGGTTCAGCCCTCCTTGCGGTCCAGTTGGAGAGCTCTGGGGAATTGAGAATG
The DNA here is from genome assembly GCA_004027875.1 of Aplodontia rufa. Classification (NCBI taxonomy): domain Eukaryota; kingdom Metazoa; phylum Chordata; class Mammalia; order Rodentia; family Aplodontiidae; genus Aplodontia; species Aplodontia rufa. The sequence continues at coordinate 7,429 of PVKS010033589.1, read as the reverse complement.
AGCGGTGGGCAGGACACTTTGTAAACAGACTGGAGAGGGTGAGGGCCACTCAGTCAGAGGAGGGCAAGAGGCCGCATCCACAGCACTGCAAGGCCTCCAGGGTCCCCTGGGAGGCCTGGCCGTGGCTGCAGGGAGCCACTGGACCAAGACACACTATGCAGGAGGGCCCGAGGCAGGCTCTGAGAGCAGTCCTGCAAATTGGAATCCTGCAAGCTGAAATCCCAAACCTGCAAATCCCAAGGAGGAGAAGAAAAGGCTAAATAGTTGGTGGAAAGCTGAGCCCTGGGGAAGGGAGTCTGTGGTTTTGGCTGCTGAATTAAATTAGTCGTGTACTATTGCTGCTCCTGCACACACAGAACCGTGGGCTTGGTCAGAGAATGCAGACGAACAAGGAGCTCAGTGGCCTTGTGAAGCAAGGACACGCACCCACCAGAGCCTCCCAGTGCCCCAAAGCCCATTTCATGGAGAACTGTTCTTGCCTAGCGTGGGCTTATGGTGCAGGCGGCTGAGGCAGGAGGATCCCCCGGGCCCAGCAGTGCAGGGCCAGCCTGGGCAACAACTCGAAAACTAGCCCACTTCCCTTTGGCTAACGGATGGCGCTTTCAAATCCAATCTCACTGCTTTTTAATCAAATACATTTAGTTTATGCCTGTTAGGTCCCAAAATTCAAGAACTTATTTGCAGGGTTATGTATTAGTAAACGGAAAAAGTAAAGGGCTTTAAAAATGCTTATTTGGGGATTTGGTAGAGTTGGCAGAGAGAATGGTTTTCCCAATTGAGTTCCCAAATGGTGACGACGTCTGGAGTTAGGTGTGACCAAGCTTCTAAAGGCAAAGGTGTCACAATGAAGTTGTTTTTCCCTGCTCAGCCCAGAGCGTTTGGCAGAAAATTCAGATGAGTGGATCGGCCGTGTGATAGGACGAAAATAAGAACTCGAGTTCACAAACACACCCTTTGTCTGCCCTGGCATTTCCACCGGCTGACGAAACGGCAGGAGCTTTTCATGAATTAAAGCTGCATTTGCCTGAAGAAGCCAGCGAAATCACTGCCTGGCTTGAAAATAATTATGCATGAGGTTGGAGAAGAAGACTTGTAAGGGTGTGGCTGTCGGTCTCCAACACTCTGTGCCACATTTACGATCAGCGCGGGAGTGAAAGGATAGATTCCTGCATGCCAGGAACAGCACTGGGACAATGCATGGATGGTGGGGCAATCTATAGGGAATGGATGATCTATAGGGGATGGGATGATCTATAGGGGATGGGATAGCTATAGGGAATGGATGATCTATAGGGGATGGGATAGCTATAGCGAATGGACGATCTATAGGGGATGGGACATCTATAGGGGTAGGACATCTATAGGGAATGGATGATCTATAGGGGATGGGACATCTATAGGGAATGGATGATCTATAGGGGTGGGACATCTATAGGGACTGGGATGATCTATAGGGAATGGGACATCTATAGGGAATGGGATGATCTATGGGGGATGGGACATCTATAGGGGATGGGGTGATCTATAGGGGGTGGGACATCTATAGGGAATGGATGATCTATAGGGGATTCCCACGTGGGTGCTTCTTCATCACAGAATAACTTCAAAAAGAGTGGCACTAAGTGGAAATGGACCGAGTCTAGAAGACAGAAGGGCTGCTCATTCTGATCGTAGCCTTTGAAATAGTCAATGCTCGTGCAAGCCAGCCAGCTCTTTCCTACGCTTTCCATAGTTCACATTTTCTTTTCATTTTTTTTTTTATTTTTAAAGAGAGAGAGGGACAGTGAGAGAGAGAGAGAACAATTTTGTTTAGTTTTTCAAGTGGCTTTTATTGCTCTGACACTTTGTGTCTGTGGTGCTGGGGTTTGAACCTGGTCCTTGCGCCTGCCAGGCGAGCGCCGTAGCCGCTTGCCGCTGCCCCAGCCCCTTCTTTTCACCTTTTGGCTCTCCTCTTATCCCCCCGCTGTTTAACTGTCCGCGCTGTGATTTTTTCAGTCCTCTGTGCTGCACGCTATCTTTGCATCAGTTCCAGCACAGATATAAACCACGTGCGGGCATTTAGAGTTCTAATTCATTGTACTCATTCTTTTTCTTCAACTTTGACTCCTCAAAGGTGCGTTGTTCAGTGTAGACTTTGTGCGTGAGCAATGTGTGTCGGGTGAAAATGTTGGAACTTCCTTAATAAGGATGAGATGTCTGTTTTTTCTTGTCTGTGAGATGCATTTTTACACATCAGCATCTGCGAAGGAGCAACCGTCCCAAGATCTCAGGGGTGACCTGGCGCAGTTTTTGAGTAATATCATCCAAAGCCTTAGGTTGTCCGTCAAGGTGCTCCAGAGAACCCCAGGTGTAAGGCTGGATGCCCGCGTCACCAGCCAGCGGCCAGAGCGTCTCCGCACATCTCCCTTTTCTACCTATTTCTTCAAGAATATAATCATCTGCTCGTAGCTATGAGACCTGTGCTACTGTCATTCATATGCACGGGGGTTCGTGCCTTGAAAATGCTGTCTACTTGATTTTGTAAAGTGGCCTATGACGTATTCTGTCACCTTTTTTAGAGGGAGTCAGCAGAATCTTGATAAGTTGCTGAGGCTGGCCTCTAACTCTCAAGCCTCCTGCCTCAGCCTCCTGAGTCTCAGGTCACAGGCATGTACTGTGGCACCCAGCTCTGTCACGTTTTCATGCTTCTCAAACAAATTTTGTTGTTTAAAAAAGTCTTTTCAATATTTTTAAACTATTTTCTTTCCAGAATTTTAGAGGTAAGAGATTTTTGACTGAGGATTTTTATTTTTCAGAACTTCAACATTTGGGAATGGGGCTCAAACCCTGTCCCAACCTGGGTGGTGTAGCTCAGATGTGACCAGAGGGGGAGGGAAAGAGAAGATCAAGATCAGGGCTGGAGTCGGGTGGAACCACCTAGCGAGGGCATGTGGTGTCCACAAGCAGCACTGGAGGGTTCAAAGTTCTGGACAGTGCGTCTGGAGGCACAGTGGAGCCCATGTGAGTGCTTGAGAACCTGGAGTGAGTGTAGCGTTTGACAGCACTAGCGTCCTCCATTCCCGTTGCTGTTCCAATGTGTTATGGAAGTGAACACAACAACCCCATTGTCATCCTCATTTCACAGATGAATGATTGAAAGCACAGAAAGGTTGAGGCGATTGCCCAAAGTCACACAGCTGGGAAACAATAGATTCAGAGCTGAACCAGGACTCCAGAAACATTGTCATTTGCTGTGCAGAAAGAGCTGCCTGGGCTGGGAAGAGAGCTCTCAGAGCTGACAGAGGAAATCGCTGGAATTCCAGCCTTTGCCTCTGAGGGGCCTGAGCTTGTTCATGTGCTCTGAGCATCTCTGCTGGACAGGGTGGACATGCTGCTGCTGAGACTGCCCCTGGGCAGCCCCCCATCTTCTGGAGCAGCAGGTGGTACCCCAGGAGACCCTGCTCTGGAGGCCTGGTCTAGTGGGGCTCTGCCCTGTGGGTGCAGCCTGACATGGCTCTCAGGCCACTCCGCCACCCAGGAGGTAGGCAGGCAGTCTCCTCTCTCCAGCCTCGACTTCTGGATCAAGTCCACAGTCTGCTTTCACATTTGGGTCAGTTGGAGCCACCTGCGGCTGAAACCCCACCCACCCCAGACTCCAGCCACCCTCCCAGCCGACTCCCTGCACCTTGGCCAAGCAGGGCAGCACTGGCCCCGCAGGACAAAGGGCCTGGCCCTGCGTCCACTGCCCCGGAGCCTGTTCCTTCCAGAGGCAGACCCGACTCCCGTGGGTTCGAGGCTGACCCCGCGGGTCACACCTGGCTACGCCAGGTTTCTGGATCACTGCCCACTCTCTCCAGCTCCTGGTCTTTGTCCCATGGCCTCTCCTAAGCGTAGAGGCTGCCACTCTCTGGGCACTTATTCAGTGGGCCCTCCGCCCGGGCTGCATGCAGGTGACCTTATTTAGTCTGCGACAGCCCCCAGACCTCTTCACAGACCCAATCACAGGCTGTGCCGCCGGATTTTAAGAATGATGTCGAGGAACGTGAGTTTGGCTGCAGTGGGCAGAGAGAAGCGGGCAGCGGCAGGGAGTGAGGTGGAGGGAAATGGTGCTGGATGGAGAGTGACAGCCCACGTGAGAAGATGCCATCGTCACCTCAGATAAACCTTGATACGTACCTCCAGGCCTGTGCCCTATTTCTAGGAGATGGTGCTGCATAGGCGCGCAGGGCAGAGAGGCTAGATAAAAGGGAGAACTTCCTCATAAGGAGGGTGGTTGGACGGAGGGATGTGCAGCCTGGGAGGGAGGGAGCTCCCTGACCCTGGAGGGTGCCAGCGGAAGCCGACAAGCCCTGTTGGCCCGGTTCAGAGGCCACCTGCAGCAGTAGAGGTTTCCCGCTGTCAGGGTGGTTTTAGCTCTAAGGTTTGGAAGCTCCAGGAGTCACAGCTGAGCTGGGTTGGCCAGGCCCACTGTCCCCGAGACCCAGGATGCTCCGGAGCTCCAGGGAGGTCTCTGGTGGAAACCTCAAGTGCCAGCTCCCCGCTGCTTGGGGCCTGCACTCTTCCTGCAGAGCTCAGGGCTGAACTCCGCCTGCACATGGCAGTGGGCAGCGGGGAGGTGGGACCCAGAGGTAGGGCTGGGCCTGGCCTCCGGGTGAGGCATTGTTTTCCTCAAGCCCTTGGCCTGAGGCCACCCAGAGGGCACCCTACCCAGGAGGGACACGGAAAGGAATGTGGGTGCAAGCAGAAAATGAGGTTGAAAGGCGCTGATCCGAGATGCCCAGGATGCTCAATGGGATCCCCGAGGGGCTGCAAGCAGAGGCGTGGAGGTCCACATCAGAAAATTCACCCTGTGGATGGCTGAGTGGCTACAGAGCTGCAGATGTTGAGAGCAGGTGGCGGAGGACACGGCGCCCGGTGCAGAGGCGAGGGGCAGTGAGTTAGGGAAAGGCCTGGGGCAGGAGCTTAGGCTGCACCCGACACGGGCACTGTGTGTGAGGGACAGTGGCACTGTGCACGTGGACAGAGTTGTCGCATGCTGAAGACAGGGAACGGGGGTGTCACGCGGTCCGTCTGCGGCTGCTGCCGACTGGAAAGCTGGATGAGGGCCCCCCAACACACCATCCGTGGCAAAAACCCGTTATACTATTCCAGGGGATAATTGCAAGAAAAACCAAATGAAATACAAAAAGAGTTGCAAAAATACCAGAAAAACATTTCCCTCACCCTACTTAGGATATGTGGGCCACATGATGCCCATGCACCCCAGGGTCCTCGCTTGGCATCTCCTAAAGCAAGGATGCTCCAACTGCGACCTCTAGGAGGGGAGCTCCAGTTTCTGCAGGTCCCCAACGACCTCTGGAGTGAAAGGACCCCAGCAGGGCCCCACGGCGCATCGGGCGCCTCGTCTCTGCCGCCTCTTTCAGTCTGGGGTGGACTCTGTGGCCTTGGGGTGTGGGAGGCTTGCTGGAGAGTGCCTGGGGGCCACCTTCCGAATGTGGCCCCTCAGGGAGGTGCAGATGTGCTGTGCTGCCTGGGGTTCCTTTCCCCTTGAGAGCCGTGCACAGGGCTGGGCGGGGATGAATCCCAAAGCCTCTGGCTGCAAGCTCAGACCTTGATGGGTGCCCCCACGGTGTTCCACCTGGCAAAAGCTGATGCTGTCTTTCAGGGTGCTGTGCAAAGCCCATGGAGGGCTGCACGCAAGGGAGTGACACTCTTGATTCAAGTTAAGCAAAAGCAAAACCCACCCAGAAGCAAGAGCCGGACGGCGCAGGCACAGCCTTCAACGCCTCGAGGTTCGCAGCCGGGCAGAGCAATGAAGAACCTGGGTGGGCCTCCTTTCCAGCACGGAGGGAGGAAGGAGGAAGAGGCCAGGCTTCCCTGGAGCCCCTGGAGCCGCCACCTCGGAGGCCCCCGCACACCCCCAGCCTGTACCTTTGGTTTCCTTGAGCAGCTCTTCTGTGAACTTGACCACCTGGGCCACCTCCACCCACGGGAAGCCTTTGCCCACGGCGAAGATGACGCTCTCGTAGATGGTGTCCAGGAGGATGCTCCTTCGCGCGTCCCGCACCTCGTCAAACTCTTCCCAGTCCAGGAGTCTCCGAAGGTGCTCACGACCTTGCGGTTTCTGCAGGAAGGAAACGAGATGCTGACCTTCCGGGGCTGGATACTGCAGAGGTCCACACCCGCCAGGCTCTCCTGACCCCCAAGAGGGACCGAGAACGTGGGTTTGCCTGGGGAGAATTCTGCTTTGGCGTCCAGCTCTCTCTCCCTTTCTGGGGACTTGTTCTATTTTGTGATACTTCTTTCTCCGAAAGGTCTCATAATAGCCACTGCAGGCCCAAGTGTGTGTGTCTCCAGTGGGTCTCAAATTCTGAATTATGGTCCCTCATCTCTTCCCTAAAATCAAATTTGATTCCCCACAAGACTTTCAACTAGTTGCCCTGTTGATACGATCATGAAATTCATACTAAAGTGTAAATTACTGACAGATAAGATGTTTGGCAAGGTGATGTTTTAACAGAAGGAAAGAGTCTTGGTGGCAATTCAGGTGCTCTAGCAATCTTGGAGGTAAAGATGGAGCGAGGTAACTTTCTCCCTTATCGACAGGTGAGAACCCACTACTTGCAAGTTCTATAGCCCTTCTGGAGAGTTCTTATAGGTTACCAACACCTATGGAAGATGCAAGTGGCACTTAAGAGGGGAGGTAAGGAAAGGTGTGGGGTGATGGGAGACCCACCACATAGGGGGTGTTGGAGTCCTGGGACAAGAAACCCCTGCGGTGGGAGGGGCCTGGAGACGAGTGGCAGATCTGATGGCAGAGGAAGCCCAGAACCCTGTCCTCAGCTCCAGAGCTTCTTTCTCCATGACCACTATCCTCTTCCTGACCCAGGCAGTCCATCCCTGCACCCTCCACCAAGTCGGCAGAAGCCCCTGCAACCACCCACATTGGCATAAAACTCCAGAGAGCCTGCCGGTGCTGAGGCTGTGGGGGGCAAGTGCTGTCTCCTCCTCCTCTTCAGGAGACTCAGCCGCACATAGGGCTGTCACTGCAGCCTAAAAATAAAAACTGGCTGCCGGCCGCAGGGATGCAGTGCTGGCCAGCCCAGAACTGTGGCCATGCCATCATGGCTGGTGTGTGAGACAGGTGGATGTTCCAGTGTGTCCCCCGAGAAGACACTGCTCCAAGCTATTCCCAGCACACACACCCACTGGAAATGCTCTCTCCAGCCACCCCCAGCACACACAGCCAGGCTGGAGACACTGTCCCCAGCCACTCCAGGCTCACACAGCTACTCTGGAGACACTGTCCCCAGCCACTCCAGGCTCACACAGCTACTCTGGAGACACTGTCCCCAGCCACTCCAGGCTCACACAGCTACTCTGGAGACACTGTCCCCAGCCACTCCAGGCTCACACAGCTACTCTGGAGACACTGTCCCCAGCCACTCCA